>JAJPUD010011560.1:16062-40800 GCA_023553655.1 Myrmecobius fasciatus
AGAGAGAGAGAGAGAGAGAGAGAGAGAGAGAGAGAGAGAGAGAGAATCAGGAAGTGGTATGTGCCAAGTGGGTAAAATTTCTTAAATCCTGGTACCCTAGATCCCCTCATTTCTCTTTTAGATCATCCAGGAATACTTCATTGTGATGACTTATTTTCCTCAAATTCCAGTCCCTTGTTTCTTCAAGTAGTGGATTATTTTCTATTATTTTACAGAATTTAGTCATAAATACCTGAACTTCTTTACAAGATCTGAAGTATATTTGCTTCTGTTGTAAAAAAAAATACTATTGATTTGTTTGTTTATGTTTAAGATCTTTGAGTTTTTGTTTTTCTGAAATATTTGGTAATTTCTTACTTTTTCCTTAAATTATCCTATCATTTACTTTCTGATTCCCCACTCTTTGATTGTAGTTTCCTTGGGGAGTGCACCTCAAACATCCCAGCCTCCTGCCACACTGAACAACTCATGACTTGCCAGCCTAGGTCACTGTTCCAAGTGACTTTTGGGTCGTCAGAATTGGCTCCAGCTGGACACAAAGTTCTTTCACTTAGATTGAGTGTAGTGCTACATACCATCCCTGCCACCCTCCATGATGTTGACTCCTATCCCATTTCTTCTACTTCTAACTTCTTAGGCTTTGCATTGGCAGTTTGGAATTCTGTGGCACTGATGCTAGTGAATTATTGCCCCAGAAAAGTTTTTTTCTTCTTTAGTGCCTGGTGCTTTGTGGCTACCTGTCACAGCCATCCAATTTTTTAGCTTGAAGCCAGGATAACCTTGACAATATAAAGAAGGAGTAGAGGAATCAGGGTACAGGGAAGGGGGGTACGTTGTTGTAAACCTGAACTATGTCATTGAATCTACTATTGCACATTATTGTCTGTAGCAAGGAATGTGGGAAGGGGGTACTGAAGCTCAGGTTCTATGATCATCAGTTGTTTTTTTGTTTTTTTTTTTTTTTCATTTCTTTTGGATTCTGAGTTTGCTCAACAAAAAAGACAGCTGAAGTTGCTTTATTTTTCACAAGTAATTTCTATTTTGAAGACTTTTAAGAGGTTGTAGGGATTAGAGAAAATGTCTTGCATCTTGTTCTTCATGTTATCCAAAAGTTCCACCATTCAGTTTTAAGTAAGGGTTAAATTTGATGTGTCAGTGAAAGGTGGGAGATGATGGTTTGAAGTTCAAGTAAGATAATACATATAAAATACTTTGCAAAATTTAAGATTCTATATAAATTATCATCATCATCAATATCATTCTTAACCTATAGTCATTAGGCCTCCAGGCTAATGACAACATTTTCAGATATTTACCATGTACTCCTTAAGCATGGAACTTCAGCATGATTTGTAGAGCAGTGAAAGTGTGTTCCGGTAATATTTAACAACCATGACACCCATAAAAACCATGAGAGGAAAAAGGTATTTACTTTTAAATTTAATATGCATTATTAATAGTTTCTTAATTCTGGGCAGTAAATAAAACAATAAATAAAAACCTCATTTGTAGGTACTGATTTCTGAGATGTAAATGCTCACCCTGAAGGTTTAACAGTTACCTCTTTCAAGCCATGTAGAAGTAGATCCAATACATTCCTGATTTTTTGAGGTCCTTTCTAGCTACAGGAAAAAAAAATAATTGCTTTTGTCATTTTTAAGAACATCCAGCTTTATAGTTCGGGTATGTGAGTCATATCTGACTCCTTATGATCCCATTTGGAATTTCTTGGTAACATACAGGAGGAATTCATCATTTCCTTGTCTAGCTCATTTTACAGATGAGAAAATGGAGGCAAAGAGTAAAATGACTGATTTGGGGTCACACAGCTAGTAAGTGTCTGTGGTCAGATTTGAATTTAGGAAGAGAAATTTTCTGAACTCCAAGCCCAGATCTCTATCCACTGTGCCATCTAGCTACCCAAATGGCACAAACTAAGATTCCTTATTCCCAATCTTGCATTTACCTCTATAAAAGGTTGCCTAACTATTCCTCTGGTCAGGCATATGAAGAATTTTTTCACTTTGGAATTTGAGAAACATATATGAATCAGTTATATGAGAACTCTAAAGATTTTCTTTTTTTCCCTTTCTCTTCTGTTCTTAGTGAATTCAGGCTTTCAAAAAAAAAAAACTAAATTAATTATATTTAAATTGCATAAAGAAAAGTTTCACAGGAGTCAGGTAATCCTGTTTTCAAATTCCACTTCTAATATTCATTCATTGATGTTTCTTTTTTCTTTTCTTTTCTTTTTTTTTTTTTTGTTGGGAAGACAATTGAGGTTAAGTGACTCATCCAGGATCACACAGCTGATAAATGTCTGAGGCAGAATTTAAAACTTAAAACTCAATTTCCACTGAATCCAGAGCCAGTGGTCTATCCAGTGTACCATCTAGCTACCCCATTGAGTGATATTTGAAGAAAATAAGCAGATTCCTCTGTTTTCTAAGAATGAGCCTAAAATTGCCTACTTTGTACCTGACCTTGTCATGTCTATTGAAATTCCCTTTGGAAAACTCCAAATCAGATGCAAATTAATGGAAAACAAATGACAAACTTCCAAACAAATCTGAAAAAGAACATTAACACAACAACAAAAGTTAGCATCTTCCAAATTGGAAGATATTGGCTAACAACTTTTCTTACATATCCTACATTAATTTCTTTCTAGGACAATTTAGTGAATGGTGAAACTGAATTTCTCAGTGTCATAATCTTTCTAAGCTTTTATACCCATGATCAAAAGAAGTAATTTTCTATCCATGCCCCTGAAAAAAAAAAAAACAAAACAAAAAAAAAAAAAAACAACTCAGATTCATTTTCTGTAGCATTGATGTAAAATTAACTTTACTTTGAGGAACTAATTATTTTATCTTCATTCCTCTACTTTATCCTCCATCCCATTCCTACAAATTTAATAAAAATTCCTCAGATTTTTTGTAAAAGTTTTTTTTTTTTATTTTACATTCATTAACACAAAAACAGTAAGACACTATACTAATTCAAAGGACTATTGTACAAGCCAATCATACTCCATGATTTTCTAATAAAATCTTAGCAACCTGTAAACCAGTACCATTGCTCTAATTCATACCAGTTCTGGCAGTTTTGAGTCCCTTGAGGGAAAATGGTCACAGGGTTCTGATTTTCTTCTCTGCAGTTGAAAATTAAGATGTCATTCAGCTTTTCAGACAGAGAACAGATTGTCAAAATAAGAGTAACCATTACTTTGGTGGTCAATAACTATTCTAATTCTGAGTGTCAGCCAACTTCTTCCTTTGGGTCATTCTTTTATCAAAATCTGTGATTTATGTCTTTCAAAAAACTCAGGTTTGCAAATTCTAACACTTGCTTTACTTTTCTTTTCCCCATTCTGCCAATCTTGACTATTCACTTAATTCTAAAAGCTTTATGAAAGCCTTTGTTTTAACACGTTATTTTTTCTGCCCTCCATTCTTTGTAATAACAAAAAAAATTGAGCCTGGTTTCATGTACATAGGGTTGAGATTTGACAGTAGATAACATTCCATATTGATAATTCCTCAACCCCAAATTATTACTGAAAGAGGTAGTTCTCACAAACTGCTTTTTGAGAAAAGTATCAGACCCATCTTATTAACCCGGGGTCAACTAAAATAAACTCCAGGAGGAAGAAGGAAAGGAAACAAATAATTATTAAGCATTACTATGTGGCAGGTATTGTGCCAAATATTTTACTAATATTGTCTCTTCTGATATTCACAAAAAAATAAGTGCTATTAATATTAGCTTCATTTCACAGGTGAAGAAACTGAAATACACAATTGAAATGATTTATCCAGGGTCTCACAGCTAATGTGTCTGAGGTCTTATCTTCACTCAGGTATCCCTGAATCCTGACTCATTGCTTTACGCAACTTAACCTCTGAGTTGAGCAAGGAATCTAGGATACAGTAGACACAATAAATGCTTGTTAATGCAGGATGGAAGAATTTCAGTGATTATAAGGTGTTTAACAATTGAAAATTATCAGGAACAAGAACTTCCATTTTTGTTCTCATAACAAAAGATGAAATGTAATAAACTACTGTTTATCAAACTTAAAAATATTTTTAATGTATCACTAAACATTTGTTAATTACCTACTATTTGCCAGTCACTGTACAACATACTGTGCTACATACTGAGGATACAAAAACAAAAGAAAAATGAAATTATTTCTCTTCTTAATGACATCATTGTGTCAGGCTACTTTAAAATTAGCTTTTTCAATTCCTCTATACTGAAGAATTCTCTGGCAGCAATGACAATAATAAAAATGTTCAAATGGTGTCATGATTAAATTGATAGAGTCTTGGATCCCAGCCATATTTTTCATGACTTAATCAAACAACACTGCTCCATAGCATGTAGATTTCAATCACAGTCAAAATTTTAGCTCACTGTATTTGGTATCAGATAATTTGAGTGCAAATTCTGATCACATTTAAATATTATCTGGAATAAGTTGCTTTATCTCCAAGAGTTTTCTTAGAGATGATTAAGCATAATGATTCCATCCAGCTATAACTCCTACCATTAGGTTTGTAAATTTATCCAGATTGTCCTAATACCAACGTTCTTTCCTCTATATCACTCTAATACCTTTAAAATGACAACGCAAACCTAGGTTTGTTGTGTTTTTACAAAAGCTATGAGTTTTTGTTTATTCTTTATATTATATTTCTCTATTTCATATTTAAATGAGTTGGAGGACTGTAAGGAAGCATGCTATGTGTTAAACAAGAAAAGTCATGCTATTTATTATGCTTTCAGTGTTCTCCTTCCCCTGTCCTTTAAACCAAACTCATATATTATCTTTTCCATGAAGCCTACTGTGATTTCCCTTTTTCATAATATTTTTTAATAGAACATCATAGAACATGTTGATTTGCAATTATGTAACACATTCTTTCATGTAAAGTTCTGTGACATATTTGTAATTTATCCCTCCTACTGAACCCCACTTATCCACCCTACCACTGTACAGCACCTGGATTTAGATATTGGAGATACAAAATAAATATGAACTTATTAGAACTGAAGAATCATAACTTACTCTGGTTTTATGTGTTCACCACCTTTCTCAGCTCTTGCCGGAATTGAGAGGCAAATCACTCCCAATATCATAATTAAATCTAGTCTAGGGATCACTTTCAATATCCTTTCTCTTCTCCCCTCTCCCATGTATCCAGATTGGTTTCTTCTTACTCTTATCTGGAAGAAGTTGCAGGTTTTTGGGGAAAAAATTAATAAGTAATTAAGGAAAGAGCAAAGAAAAGAAAAGCTATGGAAATGAATGGATTTTATTACTCAATCTAAAGATAAATTCCTTATACAAAGATCCAATAAATTATAACAACTATCATTAGCTGTAGATTTGGTTGCCCAGTATATCTTATAGGTTTCTCCTAATTCTGCCATACCAAACTCAGCCATTATCTTAGGAGTCTTACCCCAAAGTCTCAGTTTTCAAGCCCTTCAGGATTTGTACCTAGTATTAGCTGAAAAAATTAAATTTTAGAATCAATAAGAAGACTCTCAGAAGACTGACTTAAGAACTTACTGAATTTGCCAAATGCTAAACAGCTATGAAAGTTACATCTTAAAGCTTGATAGCCATGTCACACTGCTAATGAATTTGTATACTTTCCAATTTATAAAAACACCCAGCATAGATTTCAAATTACATAATTCCTTTAAGTCTAGCTTCCATTCTCTATCATGAAGACTTTCCTTGAGATGTATGATGTGTAGTGGGTTAAGTCCTAGACTTGGAGTTAGGAAAATTTGGACTCAAATCTCACCTCAGATAATTACTAGATATGTGGCCAGCTAGATCCCCATTGTTGTTCCTCATCCTTCATCTTTTGAAGAGGACCAGTGATAACATGTGAGTGAAATTCTGACTTGAGCATGAATTTGATTTAATGTAGTAAGAATAATGAATCCAATGATATGGGTACATGGATTCAAATTCACACTGAATAATTCCTCTGGGCTAGAATCAATTAACATTTTTATATCAGAATAATTTCAAATAGTGTGAATTGAATCCATATAACCACTTCAAAAGATTCACTCTTCAATATAACTGGTAGCTAGCAATATTTCTCTGGTATTCAATTATCTATCTGTAAAATAAAGGAATTAGGCCAAATTTCCAAGATCACTTATAACTAATAACAATAAAATTGTTTCTTTTAATGAAGACAACTGGGTTACAGCTATAAAATCTAGGGATAACCTCCTTTTCCCAACCTTGGTGGAAAAATCTGTTTATTATCATATAAATAATTAACCGAAGGTTTATGGATTTAAAATGGCTAGAAGAAACTTTTGTTCCTCTATTTGCTGCAATTAAATCCAATCACAATTTCAAAAAAAGAGCCCAAGTAGTTGTTATTATCTATGGATAACCTCTAATTGGACACCTAATTGTGAGTAGCCCTATTACATCTGTTTTATTTTATACGTAGATCATATCACTCCAGGAAAACCATGAATATTATTACCCTTATGTCACAGAATTGCACATTCTAGGATTAGATTTATTTGGAGACTATTGAGCATTGGCAAACTAACCTCATTTATGATTTTGCTTTATTATTTTAATCCTCCTATTGCTTGGATGAGTTTCTTGCAAGAAAAGGAAAAAGTAGATTTATACATGTAAATATATACATGCAGCATAGCAATTTATGCATACATTTGTATATATACATGCTATAGATATGAATATGTATTTATATATTATATATGTGTGTATATTATTTATGAATGTTGAAGGAAATGAAATGCCTTTGGGTGTTACCTGATATGACCATATGTTCATAATTATAATTATTTGAAAAAATTATTTGAAAGAAACACACCACTTTAGACTTCCTTGTATTTTCCAAACTTGAATTACTAAGCAATCCTAATTGTAGAACAGAGTGGCTGAAAAGATCATTTTTTACAAAATTTACTAATGTTATATTAGTGGAAAATAGATCCTATATATTAAGAACAGTTTCTTTTATTTCTAGATAAACATCAATGGGGTTGAGAGGATAGACACAATTAATTGTATAAATATTTAAGGATTGTATTCAGTCTTGAAAAAAAAAGGATACCATGCAAGTGCCTGAATGTGACTGTTATAACAACTGTGGTACCCTTATAGTAGGAGTCTATGCAGTAGCCCACATTTCTAAGACACCTTAAATTTCACAAAGCACTTTTCTTGAAACAAGCCTAGATTGCAAGTATGTTATCCTAATTTGGCAGAAATACAAGTCATTATGGAACTAGACATGAAGTGACTAGCATTATCTAAAGCATGGATTCTTAAACTAAGATCTATGGACTAATATTTGGGTAACTGTGTGTCCCATGCCATCACTCTTGCAACTATATTCAATGACTCAAAGGTCATTTGCATAACATTCTCTTCTTTTTACTCATGGCTCTTCACCTGAATGAGAGGTAGAGTTTTTAAGAACTTAGAAAAAGTGTCTGGTCTTTTGTCTTCTGTCTTTGGGAGTAGAAGCACACAGTTCCAGACTGTTCAGTTCTGAAAATGAAGAGAAAGGCTTTCAGAAAAAAAGATGCAGAGGATTATGCACCTATCATGTCCATTTCTCCTCATTTGCTATACTAAAGGTGCCATGGGATTCTCCTTGGATGAAAACTGAGACTCTCTTGGTTTGACCAAGCTATCTTGTTCCCAATAAGAAAGTTTTTTTTTAAGCTTTGTATTTTTAGATTCATATTCCCATATTTATTTTTTGCTCTGATTTCTGTTTTACTATCAACTTAGATAAATGGGCTTATTTGTTATTCATGGCAAGGCTTCATTGTGGGCATTTGATGGGAAGGGAATACCCTTTTCCCATTAAAGAAGAACAATCAGGAGCTCAGCTTGGAGCAGACTGATTATTTCTAAGCAGGTACCTGCTCTCTTTAAAGATAACAGAATGGCCATACTCTGCTCTCAACCTTCTGCTCTCTATCCTGGCAGGATTATATCTCCAAGGAAGAACTAAGAGGGAGGAAACTCTGGAGATATCTATCCTTGCTTCCCTGTAAGCCACAAAGAAGTAAACTAATGTGGACATATAAAATTAACATGGAAAAAAGAAAACACAAATAGCACCAAAAACACTCTTACATTACTGCATTGTATTTTCTACATTTAAAGACATTATTCTGAAGTGGATATGGAAGTGGATACCTCATAGGTTTCATTAGTTTTCCAAAAGGATCTGTCACATATAAATAAAATTTAAGAATACCTTTTTCTAGGAATTGTAAACAGGGATACATGGAAAGCAAGTTCTGAATTAGTCCTATGAGATTAAGAAAAGACATTATGGTTGATCCCGATTAATTGGTTGTCATTATCAATTATAGATTAATATTGGAGGAAAAGTTTAAAATCAATAAATATGTATATCTTTCATTATTCAATATACAACTGAAAGGCTACTTTTTACAGTAAACTTTCCTAACTTCTCTCCTCACTAATCCTAATTCAATCAAGTAGTGATTTCTCCCCCAAAATATCTTTAGCATTAGTTATTGGGGTAATATATTATCTCCCCAACAGACTGAAAGCTCCATATGGAAATGTGCATACCACTTTGTTTACATCTGTCTATGCATGTGTTAATAAGGGAAAGAGAACAAAGAGGCATATGATTTCTCTCACAGTCCATTCAGTAAAATGCAAAGCAAAATCTTCAGAGATATGCATCTTTGGATGATTTATCTGGGTAACTAGTTACCAGGTAAGAGTGAATATTCTTTATGTAGGAACCAGTAGCTGGAAGTGAAATGTGATTTTAAAAAACACAACAACTAGTTCTTTTAAAGAGAAAATGAATTTGGTGTGAGTTTAGGCAATGAAAATCTCATTACAAATTTGATAGCATCCTAGCTTACAGATAGAACCAAATGAGAGCCATTTAGCCCTGACAAATTACTTTACTGTCAGATACAAATAGATGATATTGAAAGATAAAAAAAATGAAGGAAATGCAATTGCTTTAATTATAAAACATGCTCCACAGATGGATTTTAAAAAATTTGGAGCTAGTAATGTTGTACTACTTGTTACCACCAAGTTCATACTCTTGAGCAAATAAATTCAGACCAAAAAACAAAGAAATAGTCTTATACTTTTGTATTGATTTTATCTGTTCATCTTACAGCACTGTCAGTGGGATATAGATTGCATGCAGAACTTTGTTGCTCAATAAAAAACAAAATATCTAAGGTATTTTTAAAGAGATTACAATTTATAGAACAGGACTTAAAACATGGTAAATCTTTAATAAATGTTTGGTGACTAATTTAGTTCCACTAAAAATAAGCAGATAATACTTTTAATACCCATAACTTTCAAATTTGTATATGGTCATATATTCCTAAACCCTAAAGAAATGTCTCTCAAATAATATTTACGGAAGAGAATTTATTTCTCCATAATGGATTGTTAGAAAGGACCTTAGCAAACATTAGTAAAATCCACTCAAAACTATATATCTTGTAAGATAATGTAGTTGAATTGAAATCACATAGTATATTATCAGAACACAGGATTTCTGCTTTTTCAATTGAGTGTTCTGTCCATTAATTTGCTAGCTCAGACATTTGTCCTATAAGTTTTCAGGGCACCATTCTCTTCTTAGGCCTACTTCACTCTTACTAACTCATATATATAATCCATTGACAAATCTTGTCATTTCTAATTTCAACAACATATCTTCATATGTTCACTACTCTTTTCTCACAGAACTACTATCCCCAGTTCAGGCTCTCATCCCCGTTCACATGGAATAATAAAATTGCCTTCAAGATTTATCTTTACACCTTTACTATCAGCTTTTCCTGATCCTCCAATATTCTAGTAGTCTCCCTGAAGAAACTATCTTGTATTTATTTTTTATGTAATGTTATATATGCATGATATCTGCCTCCTTTAATTTATGCTCCTTGAGAGCAGGGCAGTTTGACTTTTGTATCTCCAAAACTTAGAAGTGATTGAAAGTTCAACAAAAATTTGTTGACCAATTAATGAAGACCATCACTAGTTGAAATTTGGTTAAAGGAGTTTAAATAATTACTGGAATATTTGATTTAAAAATATTGAGGACACAACTGACTAGAGGAGATACTTTCAAGATGAGACCCCAAGATAAAAATGTCAAATTCAAAATCAGTTGACAAATTTAAATATAGCCTCTTTCCTTAATGAAACTTGCTTGGTATTGTATATGAAAAATTTTCCTAATATCTAATATAACTACCCTCTTTCCAAATATCTTAGTCATAGACAAGTTCTCAAATTATATAATAAATGTCTTTCCATCATATATCAATATAGCACTTAAAAATAACTTTCAAGTGGTTGTTTCTTTCTCCCACAAGTGAATATTTTGTATAAACACACATACATACACAAACACAAGGGTTAAAACCATTTTGGACTTTATATATGTGTATATATATGTATATACACATATTTAAATATTATCTCTTTCAGGCCAAGACAATATTTTTGAGACTTTTAAGAGCCACAGAACAACATATTAATTTTATGACTTTAAATTGAAAATCACCAAAAACTACCTGTAAGTTAATGAGTTAAATGAACAGTAGCTTAATGAAAATATACTTCATTGTTCTTGTGGATTTTGGAATTCAAGTAAGACAATTGGGCTCTTTGGGAATTTGGGAATTTAAAAAGAATGGAAGGAAGGTGGTGAGTGTGGCTAGGTAATGATGTTTACATGTACTCAACTGGGTGTGGGATTAATTTCATTTTTATCATTTGGCAGGAAAAAGAACAAAACAAAGTATGCAGAATCTCCAAGTGTTAAATAAATTTTTGAGATAAATTCATAGCCTAAATTTTCTGGAGTATCTATGTAGAGAGGATTAATGCCACTGAATATTTACTGTGTGAAAACATATCAGAATCAGTAAATAAATTAAAAAAAAAACAGAAATAACATAAACAATATTATGGCTAATTGGAGACAGAACATTGATAGTATACTTAAAACATGTATAAACAAATATATGTATATGTGTTAAAATATGTACATCATATATATGTGTGTGAACACATACACATATGCAAGTCATGCTCCAAAAGTCTTAAAGTCTTACAACTTAAAACTGTATTAAGACTTTTAGGATACACACTTCTGTGTGTTTGTGTGTGTATGTGTGTATGTGTGCATATGTGCGAATGTGTGGGTATGTATGTGCCTGTGTGTACAACACCCATATATGTATATATATAAGATTGTGTGGGTTAACATGTATATGACACATGTACATATAGATATCTATATCCTTGCATATCTATATGATACATACACAAATTTAATATTCAGCAATATACAAAAAGTAATATAGACATAAGTAATTTTACATTTGTCACAATTAAAAATCCCAAAAAGAACCCTGTATATAATAATATGACAAACACCCATTTTGGGGGGTAATAGATTTAAAAGAGATTAAAAGAAGCACAGTTAAGGTTCTTTTTCCTAGAATTTCTTCAAAAATTGAAATACTTTTAAGTGTGCTGTGAATGGGAGACATCACAGAAGAAAACACCATTACACATGGTAGCTAAGATAATGATCTATGTCAAAATCAGGAGGATGTCAGATCTCTCATTTTGCTTTTGTTAAACCTACGATGAAAATATGTCATTCATTTTTTTTATTAAAGCTTTTTATTTGTATAACATGTATATGGGTAGTTTCCCAACATTGATCTTTACAAAGCTTTCCATTACAAATTTTACCCCCAGTCCCCTCCCCTCCCCTAGATGGCAGGAAGTCCACTACATGTTAATAATGTTGAAATGCTTGAGAAGTTATGCAAGAAAAATCCTATCTACAAGAAAAAAAAAGAATCAGAGAAAGGCAACACAATGCAAGCAAATGTCAATAGAGATCATGAAAATGTTATGTTGTGGTCCATATTTCATATCCCTCTCTCTGGGTGTATATGGTTTTCTTCAGTGAACAATTGGAACTGGTTTGAGACAGTTCTTTGTTGCAGAGAGCCATGTCCATCAGAACTGATCATCATGTAATACTGTTGTTGCTGTGTATGATGATCTCCTGGTTCTGCTCGTTTCACTCAGCATCAGTTCATGCAAGTCCCTCCAGGCCTCTCTGAAATCGTCCTGCTGGTCGTTTCTTACAGAGCAATAATATTCCATAACATTCATATACCATAATTTATTCAACCACTCTCCAAACTGAAGGGATGAAGGGCATCCCTTCACTTTCCAGTTTCTAGCCACTACAGAAAGGGCTGCCACAAACATTCTTGCACATGTGGGTCCCTTTCCCTCCTCTAAGATCTCTTTGGGATATAGGCCCAGTAGAAACACTGCTGGGTCAAAGGGTATGCACAATTTGACAACTTTTTGAGCATAGCTCCAAATTGCTCTCCAGAATGGTTGGATCCGTTCACAGTTCCACCAACAATGTATTAGTATCCCAGTTTTCCCACATCCCCTCCAACATTCATCGTTATCTTTTCCTGTCATTTTAGCCAATCTGACAGGGGTGTAGTGGTAACTCAGAGTTGTCTTAATTTGCATTTCTCTGATCAATAGTGATTTGGAGCAACTTTTCATATGACTAGAGATAGTTTTAATTTCATCATCTGAAAATTGTCTGTTCATATCCATTGACCACTTATCTATTGAAGAGTGGCTTGAATTCTTATATACATGAGACAATTCTCTATATATTTTAGAAATGAGGCCTTTATCAGAACCATTGCATGTAAAGATGATTTCCCAATTTGATGCTTCCCTCCTAATCTTGTCTGCATTTGTTTTGTTTGTACAGAAACTTTTTAACTTAATATAATCAAAATTATCCATCTGGTGTTCAATTTGGAGTTCTAGGTCTTCTTTGGACATAAATTTGTTCCATCTCCACAGGTCTGAGAGATAGACTATATTACGTTCCTCTAACTTGCTTACAAAGTCCCTCTTTATATCTAGATCATGAACCCATTTAGATCTTATCTTGGTGTGTGGTGTTAGGTATGGGTCAAGCCCTAATTTCTTCAACACTAGTTTCCAATTTTCCCAGCAGTTTTTGCCGAATAGTGAGTATTTATCCCAAAAGCTGGGGAATATGTCATTCATTTTAGGAAGGAGAGGTCAAGATTATTAAAATCAAATTGGATTTTTTAATATATGAAGAAATAACCAAGAATTGTCAATAATATCTTAATGAGTTCAAGTTGTCAGACTCTACCCAATACACTGCATCCTGGTTTAGGAAAAGGACTGTGTTGGTAATTAATGTAATTGTGCTGAGCCATTGTTGATCTCTGAAAAAAATATGTAAAATGTTATAGATGACATCAGATGGATAATTTCGTCCCAAATTTCAGAAAAAGGAATAAGGTGGATTTTTAAGAATCCATATTAGCAATAATCTAGAATGGTCCAGGGTTGGAGCCAAGATGGCAGAGTAAAGTCAGGAAGCTTCTTGAGGTCTCCCGGTTTTCATCTTCAGCTCAAGATAGACTGAAAAAAACTTCAAGAAAGTTCAGTCACATGGGGCAAAAAGGGTATGCAGCCCAGGTCAGCTAAACTCTGGGAAAGTCTGTGAGAGGGTCTTAATTACAACATATTAACAACTAAGACCCTCAGAGCTGGCCCAGTAGAGGAGCAACTTCAAGTTCCAGTTCAGAAGGTAAACTCTTGGAAACCATGATGTTTCCTGAACAACTGCCAACAGAGGCAAGCAAAACAACTGCCTACAAACAAACACAAGGGCTCCTGTCCTCAAAGTCAAGGCTCAGAGCTACAAAAGATGCGTAGGAAAGTGCCACTTTTACTCAGGAGTAAAACTTCACCTTAACATTAATTAAAAAAAAAAAGAAATACCAAAAGAAAGAAAATGAGCAACAAAAAGATAAGAACCTTGACCATAGAAAACTACTGTGAGACAGGGCAGACCAAGATACAAACTCATACAAGGACAGAATGTCCACAGAAGTAATCTTAAAAAGTGAGATAAATTTGTTTCCAACCCAAAGAAGTTTCTTGGAAATGCTCATAAAAGACTTCAAAAGGCAAACTAGAGAGGTAGAAGAAAAAAATGAGAAAAGAAATGAGAGGTATGCAGTCAACAATTTGGAAAACGAAAGAAAAATATTGCCTGAAGAAAACAATTCTTTAAACACTAGAATAAACCAAATGGAAAAGGAAATACAAAAGATAACTGAAGAAAATCATACATTAAAAACTAGAGGAGGACAAAGGGAGTTAATCACTTTGCAAGACAGCAAGAATCAGTCAAACTAAAAAGAATGAAAAAAAAATGGAAGAAAATGTGAAATACCTCATTGGGAAAATAGCCAATCTGGAAAAATAGATCCAGAAGAGACAATTTAAAAGTTATTGACCTACCTGAAGGCCATGACCAACAAAAAGAGGGTGGATAGCATTCTGCAAGAGATTATTAAGGAAAACTGTCCCAGTATTCTAGAAACAAAGGAGGGAATACTCATTGAAAGAATCTATCAATCACCTCTAGAAAGAAATTCCAAAGGAAAGCTCCAAGGAAAATTGATGTAAAACTCCAAAACTATAATCTAAAAAAAATACTGCATGATGTGAAACAAAGCAATTCAAATATAAAGGAGAAAGATTAAGGATAACCCTGGATCTGGCAGATTTTACAAAAAAAAAAAAAAAAAGAAATGGAGGCCCTGGAATATCTTATTCCAGAAGGCAAAAGATCTGGGGTTACAACCAAGAATTAACACTCAGTAAAACTGAGCATCATCTTTCAGAGGAGGAAACAGGGCTTCAATAAAGTAAGAGACTTTCAATCATTTCTATTGGAAAAAAACATAACGAAACAAAAAATTTAATCTATAAACACAGGACTAAAGAAAACTATAGAAAGGTAAATAAGGGGAAAATATATTTATAGGTTAAGCTGTTTACAACCCTAGATGGGAAATTATATATATATATATATATATATATGTGTGTGTGTGTGTGTGTGTGTGTGTGTGTGTGTGTATAAAACTCTTGAGAAGTGTATCTAACACTGGAGCAGGCAAAGATGGGCATCACATGGAATAAGGATGTGGTTTTAAATGTATTCTAATGTGGTGACATCAAAGAAAAAGACATTAAGGGGTGAGAAAAGGTTTGTACTGGAAAAAAAAGGAAAGGGAAGGTATAATGGGACAATTAGTTCACACCAATAAGCTCAAAAGACCTATTAAAATCAAGGGGAAAAAGGGAGAGGGATGAGCATTGTCTGAAGGTTGAAGTCATCAGTTTTGGCTCTAAGAGGGAATAACTTAATCATTCAGGTGGGTATAGAAATTTATTTAATCCTATAAAGTATTAGGAGAAAGAAGAAAAGAAAAGTGAAGGACAGGGATAGGATGAAAGGGAGAAACACTAGCAAAAAAAAAAGGAAAAGAAGAGGGCAAAGGGTTGACAGAAGATAAGATAGTGAGTGGAATGGGTAAAAAATAACAATAGTAAGAGAAGGAAAAGAGGTTATAGAAGATAAGGTAGTGGGCGAGGTGGGTGAAAAAATGCATGGCTAAGGACAGGGTAGAAAGGGAGAACAAAAGTATATATAGAGAAAAAATAGGATGGAGAGAAATACAGAACTGGTAATCACAACTGTTAATTTGAATGAGATGAACTATCCCATAAAACAGAAGCAAATAGAAGAGTGGATTAAAAAACAGAATCCTACAATATGTTGTTTATAAGAAACACATTTGACACAGAGAGACACATATAGAGTAAAGGCAAAAACTGGAATAGAATTTATTTTGCTTGAGGTGTAGCAATTTGGATCTCAGATAAAGCAAAAGTAAAAATAGATCTCATTAAAAGAAATAAGGGGGAAAGTACATCTTAATAAAGGGTACCATAATCAATGTAGTACTAAAGATATTAAATGTATATGCACTAAGTGGTAGAGTATTTAATTTCCTAGAGCAGATTTTAAGCCAGTTACAGGAAGAAATAGACAGAAAAACTATTCTAGTGGGGGGTTTCAAGCTTCCCCTCTCAGAACCAGACAAATCTAGCTACAAAATAAACAAGAAAAGAACTAGAAAGTGTAAGAGGATCCCAGAAAACCTCGAAATGATAGACTTCTAGAGAAAATTGAATAGGAACAGAAAGGAATACACCTTTTTCTTGGCTCTACATGGCACCTAAAATTGACTATGTATTAGAGCATAAAAGCCTCACAATCAAATGCAAAATAGCAGAAATAGAAATGCTTCCTTTTCAGACCAAAATGCCATAAAAATTATATTCAATAAAGGGCCAGGGAAAGATAAACTAAAAATCAATTGAAATTAAATAATCTAATTCTAAAGAATGAGTGGGTCAAACTACATATCACAGAAACAATTCCTAATTTCATCCAAGAAAATGACAATAATGAGACAACATAACAAAAGTTATAGGATGTAGCCAAAGCAGTTTTTAAGGGAAATTTTATATCTCTAAATAGCTACATAAATAAAATAAATAAAAGAGGATATCAATGAGATTGGCATGCAACTAAAAAAAAAGAACAAATTAAAATCCCCTCAATTAAATACCAAATTAGAAATTTTGAAACTCAAAGGAGATATTAATAAAAAACAAAACAGAGTTTGTTGTATGAAAAAACTAACAAAATAAATAAATTTTGGTTAATTTGATTTAAAAAAAATCACCAGCATCAAAAATGACAGGCGTGAACTTACCACCATTGAAAAAGAAATTAAAGAAATAATTAGGAGTTATTTTGCCTAGCTCTATGGCAGCAAGTATGACCATCTTACCAAAATGGATAAATATTTACAAAAATATAAAATGCCCTGGTTAACAGAAAATGAAATAAAATACTTAAATTGCCCTATTTTAGAAATAGAAATTGAACAAGTCATTCATGAACTTCCTAAGAAAATATTTCTCAGGTCACATAGATGCATAAGTGAATTCTACCAAACATTTAAAGAACAACTAATTCCAATAGTATACAAACTATTATAAAAAATAGGTAAAGAAGCTATACTGCCAAATTCCTTCTATGGCACAAATATGGCATTGATATGTAAATCAGGAAGGGCCCAACAGAGAAAGAAAACTATAGACCAATCTCCCTAATGAATATTGATGCAAAAATTTTGAATAAAATATTAGCAAAGAAGTTACAGCAACTTCTCAGCAGGATAATACACTGTGATCAAGTGGGATTTATACCAGCAATGCAGGGCTGGTTCTATATTATGAAAACTATTAGCATAATCAACCATATCAATAACAAAACCAACAGAATTCATAGGATAATCGAAATAGATGCAGAAAAGCTTTTGAAAAAATATAGCACTCATTCCTATTAAAATACTAGAAGTCATAGGGATGAACTAAAGCAAACATTATTTTTAATAGAGAGAAGCTGGAGGCATTCCCAGTAAGATTGGAGATAAAACAAGGATGTCCATTATCAACATTATTATTCAACAATGTACTAGAAATGTTGGCTTTAGCAATAAGAAAATAAAAATAAATTAAAGGAATGGGAATAGGCAATGAGGAAATAAAACTATCACTCTTTGCAGATGTTATGATGATATATGTAGAAAATCCTAGAAAATCATCCAAAAACTGACTGGAAAAAAATCCACAGCATTAGCAAAGTTGTAGGATAGAAAACACACCCACACAAATCATCAGCATTTCTATATATAAGTCCATCAGCAAGAGATAGAAAGAGAAATTCCATTTAAAATTACATTAGACAAAATAAAATACTTGAAGATCCACCTGCCAAAAGAAAACCAAGAACTATATGAACACAATTACAAAACACTTCTCACACAAATAAAATAAGATATAAATAATGGGAAAATATCAATCGTTCATGACTAGGCCAAGCTGATGTAATAAAATGACAATTGTACCTAAATTGATCTACTTGTTTAGTACCATACTGATCAAACTGCCAGAACATTATTTTATAAAACTAGAAAAAATAATAACAGAATTCATCTGGAAGAACAAAAGATCAAGAATATCAAGGGAATTAATGAAAAAAATACAAAGGATGGTAGTTTAGCAATACCAAACCTAAAACTAATTATAAAGCAACAGTCATCAAAACCATTTGATATTGTCTAAAAAATCAGTGGAATAGTTAAGATACAGATACACAATAATCAAGGCCTATAGCAATCTAATATTTGGTAAATCCCCAAACTTCAGCTTCTGGAATAAAAACTATTTGACAAAAATTGCTGGGAAAACTATGAAATATTATGTCAGAAAATCAGCATAGACCTACATCTCACACCCAATATCAAAATAAGGTCAAAATTGATACAAGAGTTGGTCATAAAGGATGATACCATAAAGAAATTAGAAGAACAAGAGATAATTTATCTATCAGATCTATGGAGAAGGCAAGAATTTATGACCATGGGTGAACTAAAGAACATTATGAAAGGCAAAATTGACAACTTTGATTACATTAAATTAAAAAGTGTTTGCACAAACTATACCAACAGAAACAAGATTAAAAGGAAAATACATAGCTGGGAAAAAGCCTTCATAGACAGTATTTCTGATAAAGGTCTCATTTCTTAAATATACAAAGAACTATGTCAAATTAACACGTCATTCCCCAATTGATAAATGATCAAAGGATATGAACAATTTTCAGATAATGAAATTAAAGCCATTTATACTTATATGAAAAAAGTGTTCTAAATCACTATTGATAAATCACATTATAGAAATTGAAATTAAAACAACTCTGAGGTACCACTTCACACCTCTCAGATTGGCTAAGATGACAGGAAAAGATAATGGTAAATGTTTGAGGGGATGTGGGAAAACTGGGACATTAATGCATTGTTGGTGGAGTTGTGAAACAATCCAACCATTCTGCAGAACAATCTGAAACTATGCCCAAAGGGATATAAAACTGTGCATATTGTGACACAGCAGTGTAATTACTAAATCTGTATCCCAAGGAAATTATAAAGGAGGGAAAAGCATCCACATGTGCAAAAATGTTTGCAGCAGCTCTTTTTTGGTAGCAAATTATTGAAAAAGGAATGGATGCCCATCAATTGCAGGATGACTGAATAAGCTGTGGAACATGAAAGTAATGGAATATAAAAATTCTATAAAAATGATGAACAAGCTAATGATAGGAAGGCCTAGAAAGATTTTCTTGAACTGATTCTGAACAAAACAAACAGAACCAAGAATACATTGTACACAATAACAGCAAAAATGTATGATGATCAATTATGAAAGACTTGGTTCTTCACAGTGGTTCAGTGATCCAAAGTAATTCCAATAAACTCTGGACAGAAAATGCCATCTGTATCCAGAAAAAAGATGTAAGGAGATTGAATGTAAATCAATACATGCTATGTTCACTTCTTTTTTTCTGTTTTCTTTTTAATCTCTCCCATGTTTTTTTTCCCCTTTTGCTCTGATTTTTCTCTCCCAACATAATTCATAAAGCTATGTGCATTAAAAATAAACTCACTAAAGTAAAAAAGAATACATATTAAGAATAATCTAGAAAGAAGTGTTAAAGGGATGATATCTGAGTACTGAAAAAGGAAAGTATTGGTGACTATTATAAGTTAAAATATATTCATCAAACACAAATCATTACAGAATAAACTCAATTCATTTTTGTTGTCATTATTTAGTCATTTTCAGTCATGTTCAAAACTTCATGACCCCATTTGGGGTTTTCCTGGTAATAATACTGCCATTTACTTCTCCAACTCATTTACAAGTCAGGAAATGAGGAAAACAGGGTTAAATATTACTAATTCTAATGATCCTTTACACAGAGCTTTTAGATTTTCAAAATGCTGTCTATCAAATCTCAGATACTTGGATATTGTAGTAGATAGTAAGATAGATCCCTGGGTCTAGAATCAAGTAGATCCAATTTCAAATCCTGGCTAATAACTTATGAGCTATATGACCTTATGCAAATTATTTAACCTCTTTGTCTCAGTTTCCTCATCTAGGAAATGAAGATGCTAATAGCAACAATTTTACAGAGTTGTAAGGATTAAATGACCTAATACATAAAGTGCTTACTTAATAAACCTTACACTGTTTTCTATGTATTTTACTCAAAAACAAGCGCACACACATACTGACTATATTATTATAGATTTGTATAGAGATATGTTGGCTTATCATCATCATCATTATTATTAGCATTACATATAAATCTTACAACCATTCTATGAGATAAGTATTACTGGGTCACTAGACAGAAATGACATTGATACAGTATAACAATTTTGGTGATGCATTAGAGTCTTTCACAATAATCATGCGAACAATAAAGAGAAATATAGACAGGATAATTACATTTGTGGGGGAATTTAGTTTTTTTTTTTGAAAGTGTGTTTATTTTTTTTTAATAAAGCTTTTTATTTACAAAACATGAGTGACCTTTCAACATTGACCTTTGCAAAAAAAAAACCTTTTTTTTCCCCCAATTTTTCTTTTCTTTTTCCCCACCCCCCCCCCCCTAGATGACAGGTAATCTAATACATGCTAGATAGGATAAATTATATGACAAATACAGTACATGTATACATATCTATACAGTTATCTTACTGCACAAGAAACATCAGATCTAGAAAGAGAAGAAGAAAAAAAAACAACCTAAGAAGGAAAACAAAATGCATGGAAATATTCACAGAAAGCGTTAAAATGCTGTGTTGTGGTTCACTCTCAGTTCCCACAGGCCTCTCTCTGGATGTATATGACTATCTTCATCGCAGAACAACTGGTTTGAATCACATCATTGTTGAAGAGAACCATGTCCATCAAAATTGATCATCATATAGTCTTGTTGCTGTGTATAATGTTCTCCTGGTTCTGCTGATTTCACTCAGCATCAGTTCATGCAATTCTCTCCAATCTTCTCTGAAATCCTCCTGTTGGTCATTTCTTACAGAACAATAATATTCCATAACATTCATATACCATAATTTATTCAGCCATTCTCCAATTGATGGGCATCTTTTCAATTTCCAGTTTCTTGCCACTACAAAAAGGGCTGCCACAAACATTTTTGCACATGTGGGTCCCTTTCCCTCCTTTAAAATCTCTTTGGGATATAGGCCCAGTAGAAACACTGCTGGGTCAAAGGGTATGCACTCTTTGATAACTTTTTGAGCATAGCTCCAAATTGCTCTCCAGAATGGTTGGATCCGTTCACAGTGCCACTAACAATGTATCAGTGTCCCAGTTTTCCCACATCCCCTCCAACAGTTATCATTATCATTTCCTGTCATTTTAGCCAATCTGACAGGTGTGTAGTGGTATCTCAGAGTTGTCTTAATTTGCATTTCTCTGATCAATAGTGACTTGGAGCACCTTTTCATGTGACCGGAAATAGTTTCAATTTCTTCGTGCGAAAATTGTCTGTTCATATCTTTTGACCATTTGTCAATTGGAGAAGGGCTGGAATTCTTATATATTTGGGGGAATTTAGATAGATCTGATGATGTGTCAAAAAGTGTTGATGAATGCATTGCCCTCAATATAGAAAAATATTCCGATAATAGCTTTTACTATTGTTCTGTTCAATATTTTTTATCACTGACTTAGATAAAAGCAGTGATGCCTTATTGAATTTGTGAATGCCATAAAACTGAAAAAGATACCTAATGTATTGACTTACAGATTCAATCTCCAAAAATATCTTGACAAATTAGAATAAACCAAATCAAATCAAATAATAGTTAATATGGAGCAAATATGAATTCTTAAGGTGAATATATTTACAAAGTTGTGAATTAATTTGTAATTAAGCAAATAAGATCTGGGATTTGGAGTGGAATACAATTTCAGCATATCAGCTATGTGTACATGAGACCAAAAAAAATCCCAATACATACTAAGTTTCATCAAATAAGATGTCATATGCTGGATAAAAGAAATCAGTACACTTTCTGGGTCATGCTACATTGGAAATACTACATTTAGTTTAGGATACCACATTATGGTAGGTAACACCTACCAGGATACCCCAGGAAGTCCATTGAAAGACAGTTAAAATAGTGAGGAAACATAAAACCACATCATAAAAAATTTTGTTGAGAGCTTAGGAACTTTTAAAGAGAGAAGATTTTGTTTTTCATAAGGGAAAAAATCCAAATTTTAAATAAAATAGTTGTATAAAAGTTTTATGGGTTTACTTAGAAGGGAAGAAATTCTCTATCTCTACAGTTCTGGAGACAGACAACATGACTATTTATCAGTGATTTAGTAGATGGGATTACTGTTCAGATATTCATTGGATTAGATGATCAATAGTCTCTATCAATATTTCAATGCTATTACATTTCTCAAATGACTGAGCTTGTAGTTTCAATCTGTCCAGTGGCAAACTCAAGCTAATCACAGGAATCTATATCATTTTATAAGTGGGGTGGAGAAAAATAAGATTATAGCAATCAATCACTACTAAAAAGAGAAAGATGACTCAAAGCAAACATCCAAACACTGTAGGGATACCAATGCTTGTTTCTTAAAGACATATGATCACATACCACACACTGAAATTTCAATCCCAATGGAATATATCCAAAAAATTAATAGATCTCACTAAAGGGTAACTCTTTTACTTCCTTGTTTTAATCATAGCACACTCTGGAAAAGATTACTATAATATCATATCTGTTAATTTAAAAGTGCATCATAGTTTATATTTATAATTGTCTTAAGAAATCAATGGTTATCAGATAGTCCTTTGTCAGCTTAAAGAATAGCAACTCTAAACATTTTATACATATGCTGTTCATCTAAGTAGTTTGCTTTTTTTGAGCTGCACTTCATCGAAGTTTTTAATGTTAAGAATCATAGGGGGCAGCTAGGTGGCGTAGTGGATAGAGCACCAGCCCTGAAGTCAGGAGGACCTGAGTTCAAATCTGGTCTCAGACACTTCCTAGCTGTGTGACCCTGGGCAAGTCACTTAACCCCAACTGCCTCAACAAAAAGCAAAAAAAAAAAAAAAAAAAAAAAAAAAGAATCATAGACTTGAAAGGGACCTTAGTGACCAGATTAAGATTCTTCTTTTTTTGTTTATTTGTTGTTTTATTTTGTTTGGATGTTTTCCACAAGATCAGAGATGCCTAACATATCCTTACTTTCATAAATTTTCTCATTATTGATAAAACAAAATGCAGCAATTGATGACATTAAAAGGTCATTAAAATGATTTTATTTTCTTTCCTCAGTCCAACACATACATTTTAAGGACAAAACTTTTTTTTTTTTTTTTTTTGCAATTCAAGTTGAATAGTAGTGAGATTTTCAGATTAGAAAAAGAAGGAAACACTATAGTGGCATGCTAACTGCTGGAATATAAGAGCATTCCACTTTTGGAGAGCACTAATTGTTATGAAATTTTTCATGGAATTGAAACTATTTAAACTGCCATATGTCTTTCTGTTATCACTTAAAATGCTGGCAATTTTAATTTGAATTTTGTGTTATAAAATAGTTCAAAGTTGAATAATATAACTAGGAAAAGGTTATCATTTTAAACAATACACTTTTGTGGCAGTGAGCAAGAAACTTAGCACCATGAAATATTCTATATCCAATCTAACCTAAACTTCTTTTATTCTTATCTGGGTACCCTTAACCTCTACGTGTATCAACTGTTTAAAAATAATTGTAATGGACTAGAAAGGAACTGTGGAATCCCAGCTCACTTTGGTTGCTTCAATGAATTTATTTCTTCTCATCTACCCCATTACTTGTGATTTCTTATTTTTCCTCTAGTAAATTTATTTATTTTCAATACTCTTTGATTCATGAATCATATTGGGAGAGAAAAATCAGAGCAAAAAGAAAAAAAAAACACGAGAAAGAAAAAAAAAAAGAAAAAAGAAGTGATCCTAGCATGTGTTGATTTACATGCAGTCTCCTTAGATCTTTTTTCTGGATGTAGATGGCATTTTCTGTCCTAAGTCTATTGGGATTGCCTTGGATCCCTGAACCACTGAGAAGAACCAAGTCTTTCACAATTGATCGTTGCACATTCTTGCTGCTATTGTTTAAAATCCATTTCTGGTTCTTCTTGTTTCATTCAGCATTAGTTCATTTAAATCTTTCCAGGCCTTTCTGAAATCAGTTTGTTCATCGTTTTTATAGAACAATAATATTCCATTGCCTTCATATACCACAACGAGTTCAGCCATTCCTCAATTGATGGACATCTAATCATTTTCCAATCGTTTGTTATCACAAAAAGAACTGTTACACACATTTTGCATATGTGGATCCTTTTCCCTTCTTTATGATTTCCTTGGGATACAGTCCCATTAATTAGCTTTCAGCTTCTTAAACTGTGATTCATGACTCCAAATGGGTCCTTTTAACTGAATGTGGGGAGCACAAAATGATGATTTATTATCTGTAAATATTTTCTTTGCATACTCACTTTATATACGTATATAAGTAAGGTGACATAAAATTTTCTCAAGCAAAAAGTCATCATGAGTAAAAAAAAAAAGTTTAAAAGACCTAATCTAACCTGTACCTGAACAGGAATAACAAATTGCCTCTGTAGCATCTACTGAGAAATATTTTTACAAACTTGATTCTTTAAGGTGTAACCCATTACTTCCTGAGGTACT
>JAJPUD010011560.1:40810-53952 GCA_023553655.1 Myrmecobius fasciatus
TCAATTTCCAATTCTTTTTCACTAAAAGAAGAGCTGCTACAAACTTGTATTGTTATCATTTCTACCTCTATGCTAAGAAGAAGTTATGTTTCATTACCTCTGAAATCCAACTAATTTCATTCATTATGATGTCTTTTAAGGGTTTTCCTTTATATTGCTATGATAATCTCTTGGATCTGCTTATGTCAATCTGACTTCAATTTAAATAGCCTATTTTTCTCTGAATTGTTTACATTCACTATTTTTTTAAACAAATAATTAACACTACAGCATCTTTCTGCCACATTTTTTCAGTCATTATACAATTTAGGGGCATTCAGTTTATTTCCAAAAAAGTTTTATTTTGCTATATATGCAATGTTTCCCTGTATTATTTTTCTCGTTAAGTATATGCCCCAAATGGTATCATTTGATTAATTTTTTTTTCAGTTTCCTAGAATATTCCCCAGAATGCTTAAACAAGTTCATAGCTTCATCATTAATTCATTATTATAATTTTCTTCCTACAGGTTGTCCAACAAAGGTTGTTACAAACATTCATCCTTTTTACAAATCTTTAAGATGTGAAGGGAAATTTTAGAGTAATTTTGCTTTGCATGACTCCTATTATTAAAAATTTGGGACATGATTTCATGTTGTTATAGATAATTTCCAATTCTGTTTAATACATATTTTCTTTTTTTCCAAACACTTTGATTATTTATCTATTAGAGAATTGTCCTTGCACATCCATGTTTATATCAATTTTCCATATATACATATATACCAAAACTTAAAATGATGAAATATTACTCCATTTTTTACCCAATAGGCAATTTTTCTTTTTATTACAATGATGTTATCCTTGAAAAAATTGCTATGATCAAAGTTATCTATTTTTTCTTTATTAATTTCCTCCTTCCTTTGTGGAGTTATGAATTCCTTTCCCCTAAAATAAATATGGGTATGAAAAATATATTCTTTCTGAGGCATATATTCATTATTTATTTTATAAGGTGACATTATTTTGAAGTCACATATATTTGGAACTCATGATGACATGTGGTGTAAAGTGCTGATATTTCTGCCAAATACAAGTTTCCTAGTAATTCTTGTTGAATGAGGCATCCTTCCCTGAATAACTTATGCTCTTCAACATATACTACCTTACTATGTCCAATTGCTTCTGAAGTTTGCTTATTTAGTTTAATCATTGATTTTTTTTCCTATTTTTAAGGAGTATGCATAAATTTGATAACGCTGCTTCCTTTCTGTTCCTACCTTTTAAAGAATTTATTATTTCCATTGAGATTCATAATCTTTTTTTTCCCAAATAAATTTTTATCATCATTTCTTCTGGCCCTAAAAGGTAATCTCTTCATAGTTTGGCTGACATAACACTAAATAATTTTTGTTGTATTGCTGTGGCTCAAGCCTGAACAACAGAAATACCAAAATCCTTTATTTCTGTAAAGGGAATATTCTATCATATTTATGCATGCCATTAGTGTGTCTCATTGGTTTAAATGATATTTGTTTATATACTTTATGGTAATTTGTATTTGCTCGTTTTCTCCCCCAATGAATTTTGATAGTCATATACAAAAAGACTGATGATTTGGGGGTGTTTATTTTATACCCTGCTGTTTTACTAGAGCTATTAATTTTCTCAAGTATTTTTCCCTGAATCTCACAAATTTTCTAAGTATATCATCTTATCATTTGCAAGTAGAATATTTTCTTCTATTTTATTATTCTTATTGTCTCAATTTCTTTTCTCTTTTTCTTTTTTCCACAAAGCTAATATTTCTAGAATTATATGGTTGATATATTATGTGCTTCTTATAGTGCTTAATAAATCTTGTTGAATGATCACTTGGTTGATTCATTGCATCAAAAAATAGTTTAGAAAATGGACATCCTACTTAACACTTCCTAGCTGTGTGACTGTGGGCAAGTAAGTTAAAACCCAATTGCCTCAGCAAAAAAAAAAAAAAGAAAAAGAAAAAGAAAAAAGAAAGGAAGAAAGGAAGAAAGAAAGAAAGAAAAAGGAAGAAAAAAGAAAATGGACATCCTTGACAAGAGAGTTATTCAAGAAACTGGAGCAAATCTGGCTCCAGAGTAAAGTAGATGAGTAAAGTAGAATAGGAAAGGAAAAGTCAAAGTTTGACATGATTACATCTGTTTTACAATTTTTTGCAATCCTTTGAATGGAGGATCACTTTCTAAACATTGAAAGATAGAGAGGTTGATGAATTTCCTTTCCCTTGAATATCCTAGCTGCATGTCCAGATAATCTTTCTGCAGTGTTTACATTAAAAGCCAAGAAGAGATGGATCCACATACACTGGGTTTAACAGGAACTTCATGGGTATTCCAGGAAATTAAGAAAATGACTTCTAGTATCCAGAAGATGAGAATTATAAACTGACAAATGTGCTATGTACTATCTATAGGTAAGTATCCTCTGCTATCCCTTGAACTACCTCTGATGTTCTTTTGGGAAAGTTTATTACAGACATTTTGGGAAAAGAGGAAAGGAAAGTTTCCCTAACAATTATTCCACTATATCACATTAGTAATTAGACCTTTTCTAGAACTGATTTACCTGATTGACAAAATATATTGACACTTCTACTATCAAATATAAATTAGACTAGCAAAGTGAAGAGGCTTGAGAGCCAGGAAAAATTGGGTTCAAACATAATTCTGATGTCCATATTTCATATCCCTCTCTCTGGGTGTATACGATTTTCTTCAGTGAACGATTGAAACTGCTTTGAGACAATTCTTTGTTGCAGAGAGCCATGTCCATCAGAACTGATCATCATGTAATATTATTGTGGCTGTGTATAATGATCTCCTGGTTCTGCTCGTTTCGCTCAGCATCAGTTCGTGCAAGTCCCTACAGGCCTCTCTGAAATCGTCCTGCTGGTTGTTTCTTACAGAGCAATAATATTCCATAGCATTCATATATCATAATTTATTCAGCCACTCTCCAATTGATGGGCATCCACTCAGTTTCCAGTTTCTAGCCACTATGGAAAGAGCTGCCACAAACATTCTTGCACATGTGGGTCCCTTTCTCTCCTCTAAGATCTCTTTGGGATATAGGCCCAATAGAAACACTGCTGGGTCAAAGGGTATGCACAGTTTGATAATTTTTTGAGCATAGTTCCAAATTACTCTCCAGAATTGTTGGATCCATTCACAGGTCCACCAACAATGTATTAGTGTCTCAGTTTTCCCACATCCCCTCCAACATTTATTGTTATCTTTTCCTGTCATTTTAGCTAATCTGACAGGTGTGTAGTGGTACCTCAGAGTTGTCTTAATTTGCATTTCTCTGATCAATAGTGATTTGGAGCATCTTTTCATATGACTAGAGATGGTTTTAATTTCATCATCTGAAAATTGTCAGTTCATATTCCTTGACCACTTCTTTATCAAAACCATTAAATGTAAAGATGATTTCCCAATTTGATGCTTCCCTCCTAATCTTGTCTGCATTAGTTTTGTTTGTACAGAAACTTTTTAACTTAATATAATCAAAATTATCTATCTGGTGTTCAATTAGGAGTTCCAGATCTTCTTTGGACATAAATTTATTCCATCTCCACAGGTCTGAGAGGTAAACTATACTACATTCCTCTAATTTGCTTACAAAATCACTCTTTATATCTAGATGTTGAACCCATTTAGATCTTATCTTGGTATGTGGCGTTAGGTGTGGGTGAAGCCCTAATTTCTTCCACACTAATTTCCACTTTTCCCAGCAGTTTTTGCCAAATAGTGAGTACTTATCCCAAAAGCTGGGATCTTTGGGTATATCAAACACTAAGTTGTTAAAGTTATTGCCTATATTGTCCTGATAATCTATCCTATGCCACTGATCGACTGCTCTATTTCTTAGCCAGTACCAAATGGTTTTGATGACTGCTGCTTTATAATATAGTTTTAGATCCGGTACAGCAAGGCCACCTTCACACTGATACAAATGTTGAACAGCATCTGGTGAAGCACAGATGCCTGTGGCACTCCACTTAAGAAGCTCTTCAAAGTTGACATTGAACTATTAATAACTACTTTTGGGGTATGTCCATTCTGCTACTTTCTCTTTTACCCCTGCTATCTATAATAAAATAATAATGCATTTCCTAAAAACACTCAAAAATTATCAGCTACCTTTTATAAGACATTTGTTTACTTTGGAATAATGAATGAGCATACAGGATTTAATCTGAAATCAGAACATCAAAGTTGTAATCCTTATTATACTTCCAAGACCACCCAACAGTCATCTTCCATATATAGGTATCTAATAGATAAGTATGTTCACACATTTACCTATAAACATATTCTTGTAAGTAGATATATCTTTAAGCATTAAAGGAAATTCTTCATATCAGGAGTGAATAATCTTTTCATCCCCTCTGCTATGAGGACATTAAAAAAATCAATGAATATTTTATAGGGATAATTTAATTTAGATTTATATTTAAAGGGAGAGTTATATAAAAATTTCAAAGTAATATGATTTACCAATTAAGAATGTACTATTGTTTTCATATTATGGAAATTTCATGGAAGAAAGAGAAGGAAAAAGGGGGATAAGGAATATAAATAAATTGGAAGAAGCAGGAAAGATAAAGACATGATCCAGAGAGAAATGAACCAAAAAATAACAGAAGGGGGATCTTTACCCTGAAAAATATAAAATGAAAGATAGGAGGAAAGAGGAAAAAAAAAAGAGAAAATAGATAATGATGAATAACAATAAATGCCTAATAGGTTCTAAAGTACTAGGTAAATTATATTTGTAATTTCATATTGTTCACTTAAATTTTTTGTGGTCTATTATTTTTATTGCTATACTATGATATATTTATTATCTCATATTTTGTTCAAAGTGTGTTGCTCTTTATTTTAAACTTTGGAAGCTCTTCTTTGAATTGAAGAGCCACAAAAGTGCATCAATAGAGAAATTGCTACCTGGAGGAGAAATCAGAATGACCATAATCTCTAGAAACATAATGAAATCAGATCAAATGGGAGAGTTTCCCCATTTCTATTTATATTTTGCCTTAAATATAGATTCTGAGAATCATTTTTCCTACATAAATACTTCCCAGACCAAGACATTTGTACTGGTACTAACATCATGGTATTTTTAACTTTCCTTAGGCATACCCTTTCCTATCAATGAAATTGATATTCAGATAAACCCAATATCCAAATAACAATTACAGAATATGAAAGCAATTTATTTTATATTGTCTGAAGCTTCAAACTTCAGGCATGGTCAATTGCAACATTGATGAGATGAGGGCAATTACTGGGACTGAGAATTTTTAAAAGCTACATGTCCCATCCTGAGCATGTTCAAAGAGACTCATTGAGTTTTATAGTCTTTTGATTGTTATATAAGTAAAATTTGTACACAATGTAATCATATTGTAAAACATTTAATATAAATATAGCAATTCATGTATTATGTAAAATATAGTTTTTATCTGACTTGTTTTAACTATATTCTTTAGATAATATGCATACAATAGTTGATAGAAAGACAGGTAAAATAACTTGTCCTTTGGACAAAGAATGACCAATATGGTTTTTGTTTTGTTTGTAGGGAGTAAGTTATTGATCTTGTTTTCTATCTTCATTGGTCAACTCAATCTAACATATAAGGAGTTTTTGAAGAGTAGCAGATACAAGGCATAAGTGAGAAGAATCAAAGGGAAAATCTGAGAGGTGAACATTACATTTAGACTTTAATGGCTAATTCAAACTTAAAAACGAAACCAAATGCAAGGTTGAATCAAGTGTTTGAGTGCTTGAGATAGGACTACCTTGCAGCTCAGAGGAACCATATTACTAAGAACAGTTTCATCATGAGTTTTCTCAGGTTCATTATTATTAGATTGGAAGGGGCATTGCTTAGAAGGAGCACCAGGAACAAAGTATGTGAATGACATTGGATCCACATATTTTAAATAGAAAGTTAACTGAATAAATGATAAATAAATAAGAATAGAATCAAGCCTGAAATTTTAAAATAGACCTGCTAATTTTCCACATTTATAAAAATTTTGGTGAATTTTTTTTTTGCTGATTTGATGATGTTGTTAAATCAAATATTTACTTAACACAGTGCCCAGTAGTTATCACTGTGCCAGGTATATGATGAGCAATTAATAAGTACCCTTTGAATTCTTATTTGATTTATTTTTAAAACTAATTTCCAGTGTATATTCAGAAAATAATTGATAAATCATTTAATACTTTTTTTGGCTACAAGTCTAGATATCAGTTAAAATTAACATAGATACCATCAACGACAGTAGAACCACAAGACAAGTATCTTGATCAATAAGAGAATGAATCAGTTTGGGGCTAATTCTTTGGCTAGTATATTGAAAACTGAAAGGGACCTCAGAAATTATCTAGTTGAGTCACCTCATTTTAACAAGTGTGGAAAGAAATATCAAGAGATTATAATTTTCCCAATGTTATAGAGCTATTAAGTGGTAGACACTGAATTTGAATTTGTTTTTTCTAACTCTAAAACAACCTTACTTTGTATTGCATCAGAATGCCTCCTAAGGTAGAAGGAGAATTCATTAATACATCTGTTCCATAAAGTCATTCTAGTGGCAATTACTCATTTTTAGTAATTTTAAAAATATGACAAAGAAAAGATGGAAGGAAAAGAACAGAGGGAGAAAATCTCCATTCTAGAAGGTTCCAGTTTTAATTTCTAGGACTCTAAGAAAAATGTGAGGTAATATAAAGGGAAAAAAACTACATTTTAATCATTCTTAGAAAGAGAAGAGAAATGAAGAGAAAGTAGAAAAAGAAGCAAAATTGTAGTCTATTCTAGAACCAGTGTTCAAAAATCATATTTTTTTGTAATTAGGGAAATCTAGCTCACATTCAAAATATTGTACCTGTATGAATGAAGTCATGAAATTTTCACTTATTCCCAAGTTGACTATTATGACTAAAAAAGTAGATCCTATCCCAAGGACAAGAAGCAAAGAACAGGTATAGTTTATTCAACCTTGAACTTGAATATATGCATTGCACATTACAGAAGACAAGGAAGAGAACACAGCAGGAGTAATCCTTCATTGGAAAGGAGAGTGAGAAGTTATAATGACATTTAAAAATAAGAAAAGCAAGAATAATGTGACAATGCAATATTTAAATATACACTGAAGAAAGAATTAAATCTAGAAAGAAATAAACAATCAGGGCAATTCTATTACTATTTTCTTAAATTTATTAAAAATATTACATTGCCTCCATAAATTGAGTGCATTCCAGTAACTCTAAATGCATCCCCTAAATTCCTTTGACTTTAATCTTAAATGTGTTTGTAACTCCAACTTCAATAAGTATAGAATTTCATGTAACATCCTTATTTCTGCTCTTTGCCGACGATACTGATAAGTTCAAAATAAAAAGAGAAAATGGAGACTATATTACTCACTAATAAAAATATTAGAGAAACACCATCTCCAATAGTGATCATCTGAAAGCAGTTACTGAATGTTCTACTTGATATGACACTGGTACATCCAAGTTAAAGAGACAACCAAGTCCTTACCATTTGGTAGCCCAGTGAAAATCTAACAGAACTGGGAGATGAGGAATGAAAAGTACTGGTTTTGGCATAAGAGAACAGAAGGTCAAATGGTACCTGTTAGGTTTACTCAGTGTAAGACTTCAATTAAGTCATGTAGCTTCTGTTAGCTCTGATAGGTCTCTGAAATCATTTACTATTTAAGAGCTATGACTCTATGACACCAGTACAAATTATAGACTTTAAAAAACTGAACACATCTATAAATTAACTAGACTTGCCGTCTGACTAAAATTTAAGAACAGAATGTGACTTTTATGAAATTCAAAAGGGTATCAATATATTACTGAGACAATTTAAACACCAAATTTTTAGAATGACAAGTGCTCAAATTATGGTCCAATTTAATTTGGGTAAAGTTTGCTGCCATGTTGTGCTTGTTACTGCAGCTATCTCCAGGTATTACAGCTTAATCCCAGCAAATAGTTATTGTCTGATTGCAATTTACTTTTCTAGATTCAAAAACCATTTGAAGTATTAATGGCCCCAAATAAGGAGACCATTTGCCAGGTATATAACAAACCATCATAGTAACAACATCACATTCATGAGAAGATAAATGTACTGATTCATTTATTATTAATATTTTCTATCCCAATACACAGGGGAACATCCATTGGTCTAAGGGGGGAAAGGGCTTGAAATTAAAGAGAATTCAGAGGCCATTAAACCCATTTCAAAACTCAAAAAGAATCATCTTAACTACAATCCCCAACAAAAATCATTTAGCTTTTGCTTGAAGTCTTTTAATGATACCCACATTAGGTAGCTTATTTCACTTTTATATGCTTCTAATTGTTCAGCAATATCATATTCTACAATTCTTCAGTTTTTTTTTTTTTTTGTTTGTTTTGTTTTGGTTTTTTTGCCTTTCAATGACAGTGTAACAAGCTACAAAGGTATTTAAACCAAACATGTTTAGAAAAGAAAACAGTGAATTTGAATGATGGGAGACAAGAATAAAAGTCTCATTTCACATATAAATTGGAAAAGGCAAAATGATTTGAGGCTAATTTAAAATTTAAACAAGTATCTAAAGAAATCATAACACCAAAAGTAGAAATGATATGTAAAGAAGGGCCAAGCAAATGATCACGTTGCATGATTTTGAATACATTTTATATTAATTTTCAGTAGTTCTTTTGAGACATCAAGGTTTCTGCTATTATCAAAATTTTATAAGAAAGTTACTTTTTCCTTAAAGTAGTATATTTAAGAAGTATTGCATTTCTAAATATGGTTTCATTTTTTGCACAGCCATTCTCCAAATGGAGCTCATCTTTCATGTTTTAATGAAAGCAAAATAATCATTTTAAAGATATTTGCTTTGCAGTCAGTTTAATAGAAAATATATTTTTTGTAGATGGTAAAATAGTTTTTTTTTGTATTAACATTATATTCAAGTAACTTGATCAATTCATAAATTGAAGGACAGTAGACAAGAAATTTACAAAAGTTGCAATTCAACCATTGCTGTGGAAGAAATGTTTTCAATCATTTCATTCAAAAGTAGTTTATTGGATGAAAGACAGTGCATAACAGTGTAAAAACACCAGTTAAATATAATTCTAAAGCCCTGGATCCACTGATCCAAAATTTCCTGATATTTTGATACTGGGGATACTTATTTTGGTGCTGAATATATATATATATGTATATATATATATTAATAAACACACACATATGTATGTATATGTGTATCATAGATTTGTTATCAAGAAAAAACTTTGTAAACCATAAAGCAATTTAAAAATCTTATTATAAGCTATTATGATGGTGATAATATTAATTAACTGATAAAAAGAATAATAATGCTTACACAAACAAGGCAAAAAGAAAGTATCTTTTAAAAAATGTGTAGAAACAATGTTGTTATATGTGGAAAAAAAAGGAACTTCTTATCTAATATTAGTGACCACTTGATAACAATTACCCTGTTACTTTGCATTGGTTACTTAAACTAATAGATACAAGGTTTGAAGGGAACCTCAGAAGGCAACAAGTTTAACCATTTCATTAAAAAAGGCCCTAAAATATGAAATGATTTGTTAAAGTTTATACAAGAACCTAGATTTGAACACTTCAGTGCTTCAATTCTAGTGCTCTTTCCATTACACAATTGTGTTTCCTTACTTTCAGTCTAATCTTAAATAATCATAGAAATATCTACTTAAGAATTATAGTTTCATTTTAATTAACTTTTTGAGTCACTTCTTTCATGAAAACTGAGACATCTCTTCTACCATTTTCTACTGCTTTTTCTGGGAGGAGGGGGAGTGAAAAAGAGAAAGGGTGGTCGAGAGACAAAGACACACAGAGAGAGAGCAGATTTTGCTGTTTCTTTACTTGTTTTCAATTATTATTTCTAATTTTAATTATTAGAGAATGATGGTTGATTTTATTATGATATTATGGTTATTCTGATATTATGCTAATATGAAAAAGAAATTAGAGGTAGAAAAGGGAAAACACTGGAAGAAGAGGAAAAAGGAGCTAAAATAAGGGAAATTACATCACATGTAGAGGCAAAGAAAACATTATAATTGAGGGAAAGAAGGCAGGGAGATGAGCATTGTGTTATTCTTAATCTCATCAGATTTGGCTCTGAGAAAATAATAGACATATTTGGTATCACAAAGAAACTTGTCCCACCTTATAAGGAAATAGGAGGGAAAGGGGGAAAGAAAGGGAAAAAGTAATAGAAGAAAAACAGAAGAATTAGGGGGAAGGTATAAAAAAGGGGGTGGGGCAAAAAAAGGGAAGGATTATTTGAGGGAGGTAATTATCAAAAGCAAAATATTAGGGAGGAGGGAAGAGGAATAGGAAATAGAAAAGCATAACCTAGGGTAAATAAGATGGCAGGAAATACAGAATTATTTATTTTAACTGTGAATGTGAATAGAATGAACTCTCCCATAAAGCAGAAGCAGATAGCAGATTGGATTAAAAACTAGAATCCAACAATATGCTGTTTACAAGAAACACATTTAAAGCATGATAATACATACAGAGTGAAGGTAAAGGGCTAGAGCAGAATCTATTATGCTTCAGCTGAACTACAACAAAAAAATCAGGGGTAGCAATCCTGATCTCAGATCAAGTAAAAGAAAAGATAGATCTAATTAAAGAGATAAGGAAGGAAATTATATCTTACTAAAGGATACCATATATAATTAAGCAATATCAATACTAAACATATATGCACCAAGTGGTATAGCATAGGAATTCCTAGAGGAAAAGTTCAAAGAAATGCAAGAAGAAATGGATAGCAAAACTATAAAACACTATCCACACAAATAATGTCAGATCTAAACAATTGGAAAGATATCAAGTTCTCTTGGGTAGGTTGAGCAAATATAATAAAGATGACAAAACTATCTAAACTAATCTATTTATTTAGTGCTATACCAATCAAACTCCCAAGAAATTACTTATTAACCTAGAGAAAATAACAACAAAATTCATGTGGAAGAACAAAATGTCAAGAATTTCAACTGAATTAATGAAAAAAAAAAAGCAAATGAAGGTGGCCCAGCTGTACCAGCTCTAAAACTATATTATAAAGCACTGGTCATCAAAACCATTTGGCACTAGCTAAGAAACAGAGTAATTGATCAATGGAATAGGTTAGTTTCACAAGACAAAACAATCAATGACTATAGTAATCCACTTTTTGATAAACCCAAAGACCTCAGCTTTTGGGATAAAAATTCAGTATTTGCCAAAAATGCTGGGAAAATTGGAAATTAGTATGAAAAAAACTAGGCATTGACCCACACCTAACATTGGATACCAAGATATGGTTGAAATGGATTCATGATCTAGACATAAAGAATGATATTATAAACAAATTAGAAGAATTTAGGATTGTTTACCTCTCAGATGTGTGGAGGAGGAAGGAATTTGTGGCCAAAGAATAATTAGAGATCATCATTAATCACAAAATAGATAATTTTGACTATATCAAGTTAAAAAGGTTTTGGACAAAGAAAAGACAAGATTAAAAGGGAAGCAATAAACTGGGAAAACATTTTTACATTCAAAAGTTCTGATCAATTTCAAATATATATAGAGGGAATTGATTAAAATTTTAAGAATTCAAGATATTTGCCAATTGATAAATGGTCAAAAGATAGCAGATAATTTTCAGATGAAGAAATTGAAACTATTTCTAGTCATATGAAAAAGTGCTCCAAATCACTATTGATCAGAGAAATGCAAATTAAGACAACTCTGAGATACCATTACACACCTGTCAGATTGGCTAAGAAGACAGGAAAAGAAAATGATGAATGTTGAAGGGAATGTGGGAAAACTGGGACACTAACACATTGTTGATGGAACTGTGAATGGATCCTACCATTCTGGAGAGCAATCTGGAACTATGTTCAAAGAGTTATCAAACTGTGCATACCCTTTGACCCAGCAGTGTTTCTCCTCGGCTTGTATACCAAAGGGATCTTAAAGGAGGGAAAGGGATGCACATGTGCAAAAATCTTTGTGGCAGCCCTTTTTGTAGTGGCAAGAAACTGGAAACTGAATGGATGCCCATCAATTGGAGAAAGGCTGAATAAATGATGGTATATGAATGTACTGGAATATAATTGTTCTATAAGAAACAACCAACAAGATGATTTCAGAGAGGACTGGAAAGATCTACATGAACTGATGCTAAGTGAAATGAGCAGAACCAGAAGATCATTATACACAGCAACAAGACTATATGATGATCAATTCTGATGGACATGGTTCTCTTCAACAGTGAGGTGATTCAAACCAGTTCCTATTGTTCAGTGATGAACATGGTCATATACATCCACAGAGAAGCCTGTGGGAACTGAGTGTGGACCACAACATAACATTTTAATGCCTTTTGTGAATGTTTGCTTGCATTTGTTTTTCTTCTTAGGTTGTTTTTTATTTTTTTCTAGATTTGATTTTTCTTGTGCAGCAAGATAACTATATAGATATGTATACACATATTGGATTTATCATATATTTTAACATATTTAACATGTATTAGACTACCTGTCATCTAGCAATGGGGAAGGGGGAAGGAGGGGAAAAATTTGGAACAAAAATTTTGCAAAGTTCAATATAGAAACATCACTCATATGTTCTGTAAATAAAAAGCTTTAATAAAAATAAATAAATAAATAAACCTATCAGAGCTTTCAAGAAGCAATTTTACTTACATGAAGCACCTTTGCCTAATAAAAAAGGACAATTAAATTGTGAAAATAGAAAAGCAGCAATAGTTGCCAAGAGCAACAAACATTCCAGCATCCTGGGTGGAGCCATGGTGGTGGAGATCAGACAGGAGTCTCTGTAACCTCCTCTAACCTTCCCTCAAACAAACAACATATGAAGCCTCTAGACTGATTTTGAAGCAAAAAAATCCACAATATCTGGAGGACAACATGATTCTAGAAGAAGATACTCTGGAAGAACCTCAAAACAGGTCTGTTTTAATTGGGCAGGGGGGTGGTCTGCTGAACCCAGATTGCAGCGCAGG
>JAJPUD010011561.1:0-38137 GCA_023553655.1 Myrmecobius fasciatus
ATTATCAGATGGTAGTTATATACTCTCTGTAGTCATAGAAAAAAAAAGTCCTGGTATTAACATATGTAATTTTTTAAAATTCAAATTATATCTAAATCCTCCCAATAGCCAATTCTCTTACTTTTTCTTGAAGAGGCATCTTTTCTTTGCTCCCTTAGATTTCCTTTTTATCAACTAAAGCAAAAAACAAACAAATAGTTAAGTATAAGCATTTATTTTTCAGTTTTCTTCCTAAGGTTAACATTAATGAGCTACAGAACAAATAGTACTTATTCTTGAAGGGACACTACCATAAATATCTATATTGGCAGAAGTAACAAGAGCTGATACTAAAGAAGGAATACTAAGCATTCTATCATATTCTTCTTAAAATGTCAACTACTGTACCCACTGTTAGTTTGCCCAGCTAAACCTGTATGGGAGATACAGGAGAAATAGCTGACTTAAGCCAAGTGATCTGGGTTCAAATCCCAAAGGACATTTAGGATCTATGCATCCTTGACAGGTTACTTAATGTTCTGGACTTCAGCTTCCTCTTATGTAAAAAAAGGAGCTGAAATAGAACACCTGTCAAGTCCTTTGCTCCTGATCCCAAGAAAGAAATGACCAATTAAAAAAACTTCTAGCATTTCTAGATACAAAAGCCAGGAATATTTTACTAAGAAAATATATTGCTTTATCAAGAGAAATTTCTTTTTATTGACCGTTCAAAAAGCACAGAGACTATAGTGAACCTCAGTATTGAATTATACAATGTACCTCAGCATTTAATGATTCAAAAAGGGTTTACCTTCTTTCCAAACCACATTATAACCCTGAATCTTAGGCATATTTGTTTAAGATGGTATTCCTTCACATCCCTGACCATTAAAGTGACATCATGGAAAGTAAGTTCCATTGAAGCACAGGATAATAGAAACAACATTAAGACCAAGAATTATACTTAATTTGTGTGTGTATGTGTGTGTGTGTGTGTGTGTGTTTGTGTATGTGTGTATAAAAACCATCCATAATGGATGGATTCTTATTCTAGCTCTACTTTAATTTTAGTTCATTACTTTGTCCTCTGGCCTTAGTTTTTCTCATGTATAAGATGAGATATCAACTAACTCACCTTTTGGATTCTTTGTAGTTCTAGGACTTTAAAGTCTGATGCACTAAAATGAAGGCAGAAATTGCCTATTACTTTAGCTAAACCCCATGCAAGTTTTATATATTATATATCTCATAATGATACTAGGTTTCCAGAAAATAAAACTAAATTTAGTTCTTTGGTACTGAGTTTTCTTTTTAGGGTTTTGCTAATATTAAACAATTATTTCCCTTCTTCATCTAAAAAAAGATTTAATACTATGTATCATCTTTCTCTCTAGAAAGAATAATTCTACTCATGATATAAAATTAGCAAGCAATTTATTAAAGGATACCTTACACCATTATTGTAAAGATAAACAACTTTGAAAAACTTAAGCTGTGATTAACTGCAATGTTCAACCACAATTCCAGAGAACCCATGATCAAACTCTCAGAGAGAAGTATCAGGACTTAGAGTGCAGAGTGAGACAGTTTTTGGACTTGGCTAAGGCAGGAATGTGTTCATGGATATTATCTCGATTACATCAAAGTCTAAAATGCTGCAGAGCTTCCTAGAAAAGATCTGTATTCACTCAAAGGAGTTTGACTTGTTTATCTCCATAAGACCAAAAGGATGATGAATGTCTACTACCCAGATTTGAAAATACCTAACTTAGCCCTTCTTTATCTTTCCAGCGTTATCACACCTTCCTCTCTAACATATACGCTTCCATCCACTGACAATGGTCTCCTTGCTGTGGACAAGATACTTCCTTGTCTTAGCTCTGGCAATTTTTTCTGGCTATCTTCCATGCCTAAAATGTTCTCTTTCCTTATCCAGCCTATTGCCTTCTAATGCTTCTTTCAAGGCCCAACTGAAATTCTCTGAATCCAGAAGACCAACCTTCTCTTCAAGAGCCATCTGGATACAGTGGCAGAACTTGGCCTTTTTAAGCTAGTGTCATTAACAGGTGTCAATTTCACTGAGATAACAAAGTCCATGCAGGGATTAAGGTAAAAACTGAGGCAAAAAAGGGCCTTTTTTACCTAATTTAAAATTATATATATATATATATATATCAATCTGGGAGGATTTCTCTTTCAGGGTTTTAGGCCAAGACAGAAACAATTGCTATTTATAGTCACTTCGTCAATCAGGGCCCAAACAATGACCAAACTGGAGCGGGGCCTGGGATCTATTGTTGGCCAGTCACTGTGAGACAAGAATGATTGGGTTTAAGATATGGTCCTCAAGAAACAAATCCAGCCAGTAAACCCCAAGATATCTTGGGTGATTTCACAGTGATCCAAAAAAACTAAATTATATTCCTTTGGGCAGGGTACCTGCAGGTGAGGATATGATACTCAATGTGTATAGAAATAAGGGAAAGGAAAAAAAGGAAGGAAGAAGGGAGGAAAAAGGGAGAAAGAAAAGAAGGAAAAAAGAAGGAAAGAAAGAAGAAAAGGAACTGTGTTGCCCAACTAGCTAGTTCCAGTTGGGTCTCCAGTGGGGTAGCTATACTCAAAGAGGTTGTTGTTTGTTTTTTGTGTGTCCTATCTTCAATGAATTTACATTCAAAGAGGAAGCTACATATGGATGGGAGGTAGATTGGGGGATAAAGAGAGGTATGTGGTATAAGAATATGATAAAGAAGTCCAGAGTACAGTCTGGCAGGATATAAAGAGATGGTAATCCTGAGTACTCTCTTTAAAGAGAGGTTCTAAAAGCCATCTAATCAATTTGAAGGGCTACGGGACCTGTAAGAGCACGAATTCCAAAGTTGAAATTATCTTTTAGGTTGAAAAGGTTGCTAGATGTTCCAGAAGTCTGGATTATAGGTATGATATCCATATAATACTGTATTCTCAATCTGTCTGAGAATATCACTGTTAACCCAATCTTTAAATGTAACATTTTGATTTTTCATAAGTGCCCCCAAAAATGTTCCCTGGTAGAAGTGCTGCTATAATGAGAGCAACTGTTAGAGGAAAAAAAAATAAATTTTTGAAAGACAGTACTGATGGAGAATAAGTTAGGCCCAAAAGTGAACAGGAGGAAGAGAAGCTTTTTGGGGGGAAGTTACAAAGTTCTTTTACTAAGCCCAAACTTTCCCTAAAAGCAAAGTATAATGTTAATACTAACATTTTATCAATATTGCTGAATGACAATGAAAGGATAACACCATTGTCTGTGAAAAACTAAAGATGAACATAACAGAGATGTGGAAAGTTGCTTATTTATTTTTTAATTAAACATTTACATTCATAAAACCTTGTGTTCCAAGTTTTTCCCTCTCTTTCACTCCCTTCCTCCCTCCCTTCTCTCCATTGTGCCATCTAGCAAGCAATCTAATACAGGCTAACCATGTGCACTTCTAAACATAATTCTACATTTGTCATGCTGTGCAAGAAAAATTGAATCAAAAGGAGGGAAAAAAACCACAAGAAAGAAAAAAAAAGCAAGCACATAACAACAGAAAGGTAAAAATACTATGCTTTGATCATAGTTCTCTCTGGATGCCAATGGCTCTTTTCATCACAAGTCTATTGAAACTACCTACAATCACCTCAATGATTGAAAAGAGTCAACCCTTAAAGGAGGGAAAGGGACCCACATGTGCAAAAATGTTTGTGGCAGCCCTTTTTGTAGTGGCTGAGTGGCTGCCCATCAATTTGAAAATGGCTAAATAAATTATGGTATATGAATGTCATGGAATATTATTGTTATGTAAGAAACAACCAGCAGGATGACTTCAGAGAGGCCTGGAGAGACTTGTATGAACTAATGCTAAGTGAAGTGAGTAGAACCAGGAGATCATTATACACGGCAACAATAAGACTATATGATGATCAATTCTGATGGACATGGCTCTCTTCAACAGTGAGATGATTCAAACTAGTTCCAATTGTTCAGTGATGAAGAGAGCCATCTACACCCAGAGAGAGACCTGTGGGATCTGAGTCTGGCTATGATACAGCATTTTCATGCTTTCTGTTGATGTTTGCTTGCATTTTTTTTTTTTTGTAGATCCAATTTTTCTTGTACAGCAAGATAACTGTATAAATAAGTATACATATATTGGATTTGTCATACATTTTAACATAATTAACATCTATTAGACTACCTGCCATCTAAGGAAGGGGATGAGGGGAAGGAGGGAAAAATTTGGAACAGAAAGCTTTGCAAGGTCAATGTTGAAAAATTACTCATGTATGTTTTGCAAATAAAAAGCTTTAATAAAAAATTATTTTAAAAAGTCAAACCCATCAAAATTGATCATCTCATAATCTTGTTATTATATACAATGTTCCCTTGGTTCTGCTTACTTCACTTAGAATCAGTTCATATAAATCTTTGAAGGATTTTGTGAAATCAGCCTGCTCGCACTTTATTATAGAAAAATAACACTATTCTATTAATATACCATAACTTATTTGGCCTTTCACGAATTGATGCATATCTGCTCATTTAAATTTACCTTTCAAAACAATCAACTTTTAAAAAAGGGCTGCTACAAACACATGCAAAAATATTTGTAGCAGCCCTTTTTGAAAAGGATGATAGTTTAGAAGGTTAAATTATAACTGGGGGAAAAAACATCAGGTTTTATTCCTCATTTCCAAGAAATATAAGGAATTATTTCATATTTATAAGAACTATTTTCTAATGAATAAATGATCAAAGCAGATTTCTTTTAAAAATTTCTCTTTATTTTTGTTAAAATTTTTACGTTATATATGTACAATCATTTTTTACATATTTCCATATGAATCATGTTTGAAGAAAATCCGAAAAGGGAAAAACCATGAGGAAAAAAAAAGAAGGAAAAAAGGTGAAAATTATATGCTTTCATCTACATTCAGTCTCCATAGTTCTTTCTCTGGATGCAGATGACATTTTACATTCAAAGTTTATTGGAATTGCTTTGGATCACTGAATTGCTAAAAAGAACCAAGTCTATCTAGTTGATCATCACACCATCTTCTTGTTGCTGTGAACAATATGTTTTCCTGGTTTGCTTTCTTCATTTAGCATCAGTTCATATAAATCTTTCCAGATATTTCTAAAATCAGCCTGTTCATCATTTCTTATAGAACAATAATATTCTATTACTTTCATATACAATAACTTATTCAGCCACTCTTCAATTGATAAGCATCCACTCATTTTCTAATTCTTTGCCATCACAAAAACAGCTGCTACAAACATTTTTGTACTTAAAGCAGTACTTAAAGTTTTCTAAGGAAGAAATCCAAGTTATTAATGGTCACATAAAAAAGCTCTATAATCACTAATAAATGTAAAATTAAGGCAACTCTGAGATTTTACTTTATATCTATCAGACTGGAAAAGCTAACAAAAATGGAAAGTTACAAATGTTGGAGGCACTGAAGGAAAACAAACACATTAATACATTGTTGTGCATTCTTGAAAGCAATGTGGCCAAAAAGTTACTAATCTGTACATACCCTTTTACCCTAACAATATCATTACTAAGCCTACAGCAAAAAGATATCAAAGAAAAAGGAAAATGATCCATATATATAAATATATTTACAGCAATTCTTTCTGTAGTGACAAAGTACTGGAAACTAAGGGAATGTCCATCAATTGAAGAATGAATGGCTGACTAAATTACGCTACATGAATGTAATGGTGGAGAAAAGCCTGAACTCTCCGTAGTTTCCCTTGGAAACAATGTTAAATCAAACTTCTCAAGGAATTCTGGAGCCACAGAACCCACAAAAAGGATAGGAGTAAAACAATTTTCCAGCCCAAGATAATTTAGAAGTACTTTAAGAAAGATCTGTTTTAATTGGGTAAAAGGGAAGCACAATCTAGCATAGGTATATTGGAGCAGTCAGGAGTAGTATATATAGATTGAAGGTGTGGCTATAAGTTGACTTTAAGGTGATGATATTAAAAAAAAAATTAAGGAGTGAAAAAAAGAATCGTATTGGGAGAAGAGGAAGGGAGGCAAGCAGAATGAGGTAAATTATAGTAAATGAAAAACTTATTACAATATAGGGAATGAAGGGAGAAGATGAGCCTTGTTTTGAACTTTACTCTCGTCGGATTTGATTCAAAAGGGAATAAATGTTACACATTCAGTTGGGTATAGAAATCTATCTTACCCTACATGGAAGTAGGAAGGGAAGGGGAACAGATTATGGGAAGGAGGAGGAGTGCTGAAAGGTGATATCTTGAATTGTACTGGATTTAAGTGAGGTAGGCCCGTGAAAAGTCACTAACTTTACTTTCTGCTCTATAGCCAGTGGCATGCAGTGGCAAGAAACAGATCTGGATGACTGGAAGTAGTGTTGGATGCAGTTGGAGACCTTGGGCTTTTTAAGCTAAGATCTTTAACAGGTCTCAGTTTGACAAGAGACCACATCCAATTACTGATTAAAGCTAGTTAAGAAATGAGACAAAAAATGGTCTTTTACCTACTTTAAAAAAAAAAAAAACAAACAAAAAAAACCTGGGAAGGGAAGACCGTCAAGGTTTATGACCAACACAAAAACTATTATCATTTATTTTCACTCTAAGTTATCAAAACTCAAACAAGGACCAAGTAAGGCATGGACTGGGACATATTCCTGGTCAGTGAGCCAGAATGATTTGGGTTTAAGGTATGGTCAAGCAGTTCTATTTGAATCCTAATGGGCTTTACTAGAACCTGTTTTTTTTCCAGTGCTACATTTCAAGGAATCATAAATGAAACTACAGGGGGCAAAAAAAATAATTGTCCCAATTTTTTTTTTAATGTTAAAATGAAAAAGTAAGGGAGAGAGAAAAAAATCTAGCTCAGAATATTATGGAAGGTTTTTGTGATGAAAATTTATATTCCTGATCATAGGAATAAATGGAGTTTGATGGGTTTTTTTTTTGTTTGTTTTGTTTTTTTGGTACTAAGGCAATTGGGGTTAAGTGACTTGCCCAGGGTCACACAGCCAGGAGGTATTAAGTGTCTGAGACCAGATTTGAACTCAGGGCCTCCTGCCTTCAAGGGCTGGTGCTCTATCCACTACATCAACTAGGAGTTTTTCTTGGAGTTTTTCTTAAAATGATAAATAACATCTATTTAAACTATCAGCAAGTACTATATGGAATGGGGATAAGCCAAAAGCATTCCCAATAATATCAGTGTAAAACAAGATTTGCTCATTATCACCACTATTATTCAATATTGCACCAGAAATGTTAGTTTTAGCAGTAAGAAAAGAAAAAAAAAACTGAAGGAATTAGAGTAGGTAATAGGAAACAAAATTATCACTCTTTGCAGATGACAGATGAATCCTAGAGAATCAATTTAAAAATTACTAGAAACAATTAAATTTAGCAAAAGTTGCAGGACATAAAATAAACCCAAATAAATCATTGACATTTCCATGTTACCAACAAAGCCTAGAGCAAGAGAAATCCCATTTAAAATAACTGTGGATAAAATATCTGGGAATCTACCTGCTAAGCACAAATCAGGAACTATACAAACACAATTACAAAACACTTTTCACGCAAATAAACTCAGATCTAAACAATTGGAAGAATAACAATTGCTCATGGGGAGGGCGAGCTAATATAATAAAAATGGCAATTCTATCAAAATTAATCTATTTATTTCAGTGCCATGCCAATCAAACTGCCAAGAAATTACTTTACAGAGCTAGAAAAAATAACAAAATTTATCTAGCAGAACAAAAGGTCAAAAATTTCAAGGGAATTAATGAAAAAAAAATGCAAAGGAAGGTAGCCTAGCTACACCAAACCTAAAATTATATTATAAAGCAGTGGTCATCAAAACCATTTGGTACAAGGTTTAAGAAATGGAGCACTAGATTAGTGGAATAGGTTATATTTACAAGACACAATAGCCAATGACTATAGTAATCTTGTGTTTGATAAACCCAAAGACTGCAGCAACTACATGTGCAAAAATGTTTGTAGTAGTCCTTTATGTAGTGGCAAGGAATTGGAAACTGAGTAGATACCCATCAGATGGGAAATGATTGAATAAGTTATGGTATATGAATTAATGAAATATTGTTATTTTATAAGAAATGATGAGTAGGCTGATTTCAGAAAGGCTTACATGAACTGATGGTAAATGAAGTGAGGAGAACCAAGAGAACACTATATATAATAACAAGATTATGTAATGATCAACTGTGATGGACTTATTTTCAACATTCAGGTGATCCAAGACAATTCCAATAGACTTTGGATGGAAAGTTTCATCTGTGTCCAGAGAGAGAATTATGGAGACTGAATGTGAATCAAAGCATAGTATTTTTACCTTTTATTGTTACTTTTGCACTGTTTCCCCCTCCCTCCCTCACTTAGATTTTTCTTGTACAGCATGACCAATATGAAAATGCTTAGAACTGCCCATGGTTGTTTTTTTTTTAAATTTTATTAATACTTTTTATTTGCAAAACATATGTATGGGTAATTCCTAAACATTAACCCTTACAAAGCTTTCTGTTACAAATTTTTCCCCCTACTGCCCACCCCTTCCCTAGATAGCAGGATATCCATTACATGATAATTATATTAGAATACTTAAGAAATCGAATATATGTATAGTTATTGCCACACATCATTTTTTGTGCAGGAAAAATCATTATCTACAAGAAAGAATAATCCTATAAAGGAAATACAATGCAAGCAAACCTCAATAGAGAACATGAAAATGTTATGTTGTGGTCCACATTTCACATCCCTCTCTCTGGGTGTATATGACTCTCTTCACCGAACAACTGGAACTGGTTTGAAGCATTTCACTGTTGAAGAGAGTCATGTCCATTAGAACTGATCCTCATATAGTATTGTTGTTGCCATGAATAATGATCTCCTGGTTCTGCTCACTTCACTCAGCATCAGGTCATGCAAATCTCTCCAGGCCTCTCTGAAATCGTCCTGCTGGTCGTTTCTTACAGAACAATAATATTCCATAACATTCATATACCATAATTTATTCAGCCACTCTCCAATTGATGGGTATCCATTCAGTTTCCAGTTTCTAGCCACTACAGAAAGAGCTGCCACAAACATTCTTGCACATGTAGGGCCCTTTCCTTCTTTTATGATTTCTTTGGGATATAAGCCCAATAGAAACACTGCTGGGTCAAAGGGTATGCATAGTTTGATAATTTTTTGAGCATAGCTCCAAATTGCTCTCCAGAATGGTTGGATCCATTCACAGCTCCACCAACAATGCATCAGTGTCCCAGTCTTCCCACATCCCTTCCAACATTCATCGTTATCTTTTCCTGTCATTTTAGCCAATCTGACAGGTGTGTAGTGGTACCTCAGAGTTGTCTTAATTTGCATTTCTCTGATCAATAATGATTTGGAGCACCTTTTCATATGACTACAAATAGTTTTAATTTCATCATCTGAAAATTGTCTAGAACTGCCCATGTTTAACCTATATTAGATTGCTTGCTGGGGGAGGGGGAAGGGAGGAAGAAAAATTTGGAATACAAGGTTTTACAAAGGTGAATCTTGAAAACTATCTTTACATGTATTTGCAAACATAAAATACTATTAAAAAAAAGAAAATTTATATTCCTTTGGGTAGAGCAACTAAAAGACTTAGTAATCATAATGAACGGGATGAATGATTCCACAAAACAGAAATGAAAAGCACAATGGTTTAAAAAACCAAAATTCTACAATATGTTGTTTACAAGAAACACATTTGAAGCGCGCACGTGCATGTGCACACACACACACACAGAGTAAAGGTAAAACACTGGAGCAGAATATATTATGCTTCATCTGAAGTTAAAAAAAAAAAGCATAAATAGCAATCCTGATCTCAAAGTAAAAGCAAAAGTAGACCAAATTAAAGGAGACAACAAAAGAAACGATATCTTGCTAAAAGATACTCCAGATAATGAAGTGATATCAATATAAAACATATCCATACCAAGTGGCATAGCATTCACATTCTTAGAAGTTAAGTGAATTACAGGAAAAAACAGCAAACCTAGGACACCTCAACATTCCGTTTTCAGAACTATGTAAGTCTAACCACAAAATAAACAAGAAATTAAGGAGGCAAACAGACCTCTGCAGAAAAATGAATGGGGATAGAAAGAAATATGCCTCAGTAGTATATAGCAAATACAAACCAAAAAGTAACCCACGTATTAAGGCATAAAACCTCCCAATCAAATGGAGAGAGGCAGAAATATTATAGGCATCCTTTTCATATCATGATGCAATAAAAATTACATGTCAAAGAAGTCCATGGAAAGATAAAAGTTAATTAGAAACTAAATAATCTAAGTTTAATGAATGGCTCAAACAACATATCATGGAACCAATCAATAATTCCATCAAAAAGAATGACAATGATACAACATATTAAAATTTATGCGATGCAGCAAAAGCAGTACTTAGGGGAAATTTTTAAAAATCAAATGCTTGCATGAATAAAACAGAGAAAAAGCAGATCAATGAATTGGGCATACAACTAAAACAAAGAAAAAACTAGAAAAAGGAAATAAAATACTTAAATAACCCCACTTTTGAAAAAGAAATTGAACAAGCCATCAATGAACTCCCTAAGATCTCCAGGGTCAGATGAGTTTACAAATGAATTTCTACCAAATACTTAAAGAACAATTAATTCCAAAAATATATTAGCTATTTGAAAATATAGGCAAAGGATATCTACAAAATTCCTTTTATGAAACAAATTGGTACTGATACATAAAATATCAAGAACCAGAGAAAAGAAAATTACAGACCAATTTCCCTAATGAATATTGATGCAAAAATTTTAAATAAGTTATTAGCAAAGAGACCATAGCAATTTATCACCAGAACAATACACTATGGCCAAGTAGGATTTATACCAGGAATGCAGGGCTTATTCAGTATTAGGAAAATTATCAGCATAACTGAAAATATCAAAAAGAAAACCAACAGAAATCATATAATTAATTCACTAGATGCAGAAGAAAGGAAGAAAGAAATAAAAGGAAGGAAGGCAGAAAAAGAAAGGGAAATGATAAATGTTGGAGAAGATGTGGGAAAAATTGGGGCAATAATGCATAATTGGTCTAGTTTTGAACTGATTCAACTATTCTGGAGAGCAATTTGAAACTATGCTCCAAAACTATATCCTCTTACTCTAAAACTAGCTCTTTGATTCAGCGCATACCACTACTAGATCTGTATCCCAAAGAGATCTTTTTTTAAAAAAAAGGAAAAGCACTAACATGAACAAAATTATTTATAGCAGCTCCTTTTGTGGTGGCAAAGAACTGGAAATTGAGGGAATGTCCATCAATTGGAGAATGGCTGAACAAGCTATGGTATATGAATGTAATAGAATACTATTGTGTTATTAGAAATTATGTGCAAGTAGATTTCAGAAAAGCCTGGAAAGACTGATGCTAAATGAAGTGAGGAGAATCAAGAGAATACTGTACAGCAACTGTGTTATGATCAACGATGAGTGACTTGGCTCTTCTCAGAAATACAATTTCAAGGTAATTCCAAAAAACTCACAATGGAAAATGTTATCCAAATCCAGAGAAAGAACTATATAAAGTCTGAATGCAGATCAAAGCATATTATTTTCACTTTTCTTGCTATTTTGTTCCCCCTCCCTCAGTTTTCTTCTTTTGTTCTATTTCTTCTTTCACAGAATGTTTAATATGGAATTATGTTTAACATGATCGCACATATACAACCTGTATTAGATTGCTTTGGAAATAGGGGATGGGAGGGAGAAAACTTTGAAACTCAAAATCTTATAAAAAACAAGTGCTCAAAACCATTTCTACATGTAATTGAAAAAATAAAAATACAATTTTTTAAAAAGTCAGAATAGAACCCAATACTGTAATTTATTTAGCTGTTCTCCAATAATGGCTACTTTCCTTTAACATTTTTTTTTTTTTGGTCACCAAAAGAAAAAACTGCTCTGAATATTTTGGTGTACGTAGTTCTCAAAAATTTCTCTGCCAATTCATCCTCAAAAACCAAGGCTGGTGACTAAACTGCAATTATTTTCACAGTATTGTTTTTATAAATATTTATCATTAGTATTATAATTTGTAATAATCAAAATCCTCCACAAAGTCTTCCTCCAATAATGGTATGGAGGTTACTTTGGATCCTTGTAAGCTATGTCAGAAGAACATAAGTTTTTGACCAAGTCTGTTTTCTGAGGCTCAATCTAAGTAATCATCATAGAAGCATATTACCAGTAAGTTGGACTTCTGGTAATGAATTCTTTTGAACATGGCAATCCAAGAAAGAAAGAAAAATAAACTTTCCTTGGTCCTTTGTGGCCCTTTTTTGATTTAGCAGTGATAGTAGCAGAGAGGCAGGAAAACAGTCCTAAAATCATCAGTTTTTAGCCCATTAAAAAAAACCCATCAATTTTTGTTCATTGAGTATGCTTAGTACAGTAAGCATATGAGACATTATTTTTGACTATAAATAAAAAGATTGATTAGAAAAGCCTTGATTATTTACTACTCTAAACAATAATTCTTCAATTCATAAGGATCAGTCAAATAGCAAGGAAACAGATTTGGCTTTTTAGAAATTCCTAATAGTTTTAGAGAGGGGATTTTAATTAAATTAGCAACGCCCCAGCAGGATAAAACAGTTCAATGATCAAAAACAAAACAACAACACGTTTTCACGATGAATATAAACAAAAAAGATGATTATATAAAGATAACAGTAGCAATATGCTCCTACATCTGCTGCATGAAAACCTAGGTAAGATAATCCAAATTAAATCAACATATACTTTTAATTTTTTTTAATTAAAGTTTTTTTATTTCCAAAATATATATATATGGATAATTTTCAACATACATCCTTACAAAACCTTGTGTTCTATTTTTTTTCTCCTCACTTCTCCCTCCCCTCAATGGCAAGTGATCCAATAACATATGCTTTAAAAATAAATTTTAATGTGGACCACAACATAACATTCTCATACTCCTTGATTGACGTTTGCTTACATTGTGTTTCCTTTATCTGATATATCGTTTGTGTAGATAAGATTTTTCTTGCACAACAATGATAAGTTTGGAAATATGTATACATATATTCGATTTGCCAATATTTTAACATAATTAACATGTAGTGGATATCCTGCCATCTAGGGAAGGGGTGGGGAAGTTGGGGGGAAAAATTTGTAACGGAAAGCTATGTAAGGGTTATTGTTGAAGAATTACCCACACATATGTTATGCAAATAAAATAAAATTAAAAATAAATAAATAAATAAATAAATTTTAAATTTCAACTGTTTTTCCAGAACTTCACTTTCAAATATAGCTTCTCCTAAACTCTGTGACTTATCCCTTATAAGAAACGATTTATAAAAAGGTTGAGTAAAGGGGAAAGAAATTCAGTGACATTAGCCAATACAACTGAATCTGAAAGTATATGCACCACCTACCAAGATAAGATCTAAATGGGTTCATGATCTAGATATAGTGATATTATAAGCAAATTAGAGGAACATAATATAGTTTACCTCTCAGACCTGTGGAGATGGAATAAATTTATGTCCAAAGAAGATTTGGAACTCTTAACTGAACACCAGATAGATAATTTTGACTATATTAAGTTAAAAAGTTTTTGTCAAACAAAACTAATGCAGACAAAATTAGGAGGGAAGCAACAAAATGGGAAATTATCTTTACATTTAAGGGTTCTGATAAAGGCCTCATCTCTAAAATATATAAAGAATTGTCTCATATTTATAAGAATTCAAGCCACTCTCCAATAGATAAATGGTCAAAGGATATGAACAGACAATTTTCAGTTGAAGAAATTAAAACCATTTTTACTCATATGAAAAGGTGCTCCAAATCACTATTGATCAGAGACATGCAAATTAAGACAACTCTGAGGTACCACTACACACCTGTCAGATTGGATAAAATGACAGGAAAAGATAATGATGAATGTTGGAGGGGATGTGGGAAAACTGGGACACTGATACATTGTTGGTGGAGCTGTGAATGGATCTAACCATTCTGGAGAGCAATTTGGAACTATGCTCAAAAAGTTATCAAACTGTGCATACCCTTTGACCCAGCAGTGTTTCTATTGGCCTTATATACCAAAGAGATCTTAAAAAAAGGAAAGGGCCCCACATGTGCAAGAATGTTTGTGGCAACCCTTTTTGTAGTGGCTAGAAACTGGAAAATGAATGGATGCCCATCAATTGGAGAATGGCTGAATAAATTATGGTATATGAATGTTATGGAATATTATTGTTCTGTAAGAAATGATCAGCAGGACGATTTCAGAGAGGCCTGGAGAGACTTGCATGAACTGATGCTGAGCGAAACGAGCAGAACCAGGAGATCATTATACATGGCAACAACAATACTATATGATGATCAATTCTGATGGACGTGGCTCTCTTCAACAATGAAATGTTTCAAACCAGTTCCAACTGTTCAGTAAAGAAGGCCATATACACCCAGAGAGAGGGACATGAGATATGGACTACAACATATCATTTTCATGCTCTATATTGATGATTGCCTGCATTGGGTTTCCTTAATCAGATCTCTTTTGTTCATGTAGATACGATTGTTCTAGTACAGCAAGTATGGAAACATGTAAACATATATTCGACCTGTCAAATATTTTAATATAATTAAACATGTAGTGGACTTCCTGACATCTAGGGGAGGGGAGGGGAATAGGGGGGAAAATTTGTAATGGAAAGCTTTGTAATGGTCAGTGTTGAAGAACTACCCATACATATGTTATGCAAATAAAAAGCTTTAATAAAAAAAAAAGAAAAGGAAAAAAAAAAGAAAGTATATGCATTTTCCACATTGTATTAACAACTCTTAAGAAGAAAGGAGGGATGTGCATTTTTTTCATCTTTTCTCAGGGGACAACTTGGCCATAATTATTTTTAGCATTCAGTTTCAGGGTTTATTTTGGTAATTGTTCTTTCCCCTTACATTGTTGTAGTAATTCTGCATATATTTTTGTTTTTGTTTTTTCCAAGTTTACATACCTATATGAGTTTTCTAAATTCTTTGTCATTTCTTACAGCACAATAGAGCCTGATATCTTTATTTAGCTGTTCTCTAATAATGAATACTTTCTTTTACTATTTTTTTTTGCCATCACAAAAAATTACTGATCTGAATATTTTGAGGTATGTAGGTCTTTTCTTACTACTTCTGGCCTTCTCAGGGGTATATTCCAAGCAGTGGCATACCTAGGTCAAAGTATATGAACACTTTAATCATATCTTCAGCAAGACTCCAAATCCTTTCCAGTGGTGGTTAGAGCAATTCACAGTTCTACAAACAGTGTATCCCTTCAAAGTAGTGTTTCCACCTTTTGTCATCTGTGTCAATTTGCTGAGGTCAGGCCTCAGTTATTTTGGCTTACGTTTTTTTTTTATCATTAGTGATTTGGGGGAAGTGTTTCACGTAACTATTAGTAGTTTGCAATCCTGAGAATTTTCTATTTATAGATTTTAAGCACTGGGAAACAGCCCTAAAACTTTTATATTTATGTTAGTTTCCTATACATATTGGGTATTAAACCTTTTATCAGCGAGGCAATGAAAAATTCTACACATCCCTCTATCCCAATCAATCACTTTTTAATTTATTTTGGGGCATTTTTTCTGTGCAAAAACTTTTAAATTTCCTAAAATATATTTTAATACTTGACTTCAATACAAATTAGATCAGAATATACAGTCTGTGTAAGAGGTAACAATTTTAAAGAGCTTAAGGGAGTGATTCTCAAGATAACTTAAAAAGAAAGATATGAAACCACTAGGGAAAAAAACATCCAATTCATATTGCTTTTTTTAAAAAAAAAAGTCAATCAGGAATGTCAATAAATTACAGATTCCTATGCTTTTTCCTTTATATGAAATAAATCTTCATGATAATGATGGAGATAATAATAACTAACATTTATATTGTATTTAACATGGACCAGGTACTGTGCTAAGCACTTTATAGACAATATCTCATTTTATCTTCACAACAGCCTCAGAAGATAGATATTATTATTATTATCATTTTATAGATGAGAAAATTTGAGGCAGACAGTGGTTAAGGGACTGCCCCAGGACATCCGTATCTCAGGCTCAGGATCTGAGAACACAGGTCTTCTGCACTCCAGGTACAATTCTCTATCCATTACTCTATCTAGCTACCAATCATTCACAAGAATAACTGACATATAGAAGGCAACTCTGATAAAAATATGACAAGGGAATAGGAAGGGTATGCAAATGAAATTGTATAGTAGATTATATCTTTACACAAAAATATAAAAATTGGATTATGCTTATTTTTTTATTGGCTACAAAACAAATATTTAATTTGGCAGAGCAAAATACAGCCTTAAAGATTTTCTGTTCAAGGTGTCTCGCAAGTTTAAGTCAAGATCATAAAGGATTACTTGACAGATAAAACAAGAGAACTTTGTCCTTTGATTCCCTGGATACTCAGCAAAGAATAATAAAAAAGTCATAAAATCAGGAAAATATATGCTTCCTAAAGGCAAATGACACTTTTATAAATATCTTACAGTGAATTCAAAAGGAAAAGTATTCCTCAAATGGTAAGATCCTCTGACTGTTTCTGTCTGCAAATGATACTGCTTCTTACATCAAACCCTGGAATACTATAGTGTCTAAGAATACAAGAACTATAATCAAGAGTCTATTCTAATTATTTATATAGGAAAAACCAATTGGATAAAAACTGCCTATGTCATAATACAATATGCAGTTATTAACACATTATAAAGTGCTTTAAGGTATACAAAGCTAACCCTGTAAAGCAAAGCAAGGAAAAAAAGGCTCAGAAGCGACCTGTCCATGGAAACATAACTAGTTTATGAATAGGAAGTAAACTCCAAGTCAAAATTTGGCTGAAAGTCTAGCTAATTATTGTGCTATGCTGTTTCTTGATAAAATTGGTTCATCAATACATATATTTTGGAGAGATGCTATAGACAAATGGTGAACTTGGCTTATAACTGAATAGGAAAAAGAGTAGGCTGAATTGCATCTGGGAAATTACACAGTGATTTCAATGGCTCCATCTTCTCAGTGAAATAAAAAGTCATCTTTAAATACCAGTGTTCTTTTAATAATTCCATATGGTTATGGATGATGGAATTTTACAATCTCTAAAGAATCCTAAGTCCCATACTCAAAGGGCAATAAAGAGAAATATGGTGGGCATAAATAGGCCAGAGCATATCACTAAAAACTATTAGCAAAAATTAGTATAAGATTTATCATCCAGAAGAGTCCTGGCAAGTCTCAACCTCCTTGAGCCCCAATTTCTTTATTTGTAAAGTGGGTTTAATAGGATTATTGTGAGTGTAAAATAAGATATTAATATAGTTCTTTGCAAATCTTAAATATGCTACATAAATGCTTAGCTGCTATAAAAATTATTGTTATTATTTCAGTCAAGGGATGATTAGGACATGGCTTAGAATAGTGATATGAATGAAGAGAAAGAGAGGGATGTTATAGAGATATATTTCACAAGTTTTGAAAATTTAATGAATGCAGGTGAAGGAAAAAAACAAGTATAGCATTAAGACGATAAATAATGACTGGAAAACTGGTGGTGTCTTCAACAGCAACAAATAAATTTGCAAGAGGGACAAGTTGAGAGGAAAAGAAGATGATGTCTATTTTGGATATGTTGAGTTTATAGAACTAATGGGGCATCCAGTACAGATATCCACTAGTAAGCAGGCAAAGCAGTGATAGAGGGTGTGAGTGTGCATATGTGTATAGCTATATAAATATATATGATAGATTTAGGGATCATCTGCATAGAGATGATAATCCATGGGAGCTGATGATATCAGAGAGAAGGTATCAAGAGCAAAGAGAAGAGGACCCCCCCCCCCAAGGAAAAAAAACAATGGAGAACACCTATAGTTAGGGAACAAGAAATGGATAATGATCCAACAAAAGAGAGTAGAAATAACCAAAAGGCTGGGGAAAAACCCCAACAACTCCAAGACAATATCATAAAAGTCAAGGGAGGAAAAAATATGCAGGAGGAAGTAGTAGCCAATGATGTAAAAAACTAAAGAGAGATAAAGAAAGGCCAAAAGATTTACTAATTTAGAAATCAGTGGTAACCTTAGAAAGAAATTTCAATATCAGAAATCAGATGGCCAAGTATTGCTAAATTAGAAAGATGTAAAGAAAAGGAGATGATGAATAATAATGATAATAGCATCCAGCATTTATATAATATTTTAAGTTTTGCTAATGGTTTCATAAATATTACCCTATTTGTTCCTCACAACATACCCGTGAATTAGATACTATTTCCATTCCCATTTTATAGATGAGGAACTTGAAACTTTGAGCGGTCAAGTGACTTATTAAATTCACAGAGGTAGCAAGTCTTTGAGGCAGAATTGGATTGGGTCTTACTGATTCCAAACCCAGCACTTTAACCACTATACCATCTAGCAGCCTCCTAGAAGAAGCAATTTATAAAATGTAGAGCTTTTCCCAGGACACTGGCAGTGAAAAATGAGATGTAACATCAATAGCTTAACAGGGCATAAGGGTCATATGAAATTTTCTCTTTCATAACAATGTTATCAATTACCTATTGCTTTTGTAGTATCTTCCAATACCTCCCCCTAGCTAGCCTGGAAGTCTGCCTTAAAACAAACAAAAAAGGCAACAACAACAAAACAGCTGAACAAAACCAATCAATATGTGGACTATGTTTGGCAGCATACTTTAGAACTCCATACACAGTCTACTTTGCTAATGATAAGATATAGTACATTTTCTCATCTTTTCTCCATGGCCAAATTTGTTCTTTTAACAATTACCCAGTGTTATTTCAATTGATACCATTACATTGTTCTTTTAATTTATGTTGCTGTTGTAGTTACTGTATATATCATATTTTCCTGGTTCTGTTTATTTTACATCAGTTTATAAGTACTCCCACATTCTCTGAATTTCTCATATCCATGGTTTCTCATGACACAATAATATTGTTACATTCACATTATTCTCATTCAAGTGAAATTATTTTTCAGTAGGGGTCATGACATGGGACTCCTGAGTGTGTTTCTAGGAAGCAGGGAAGGAATCAGTGAATATGAAAGAGAGATGAGAAAAATGAGAGGCTGTTTGAATGAGCCAATTCCTGGAAAAGATGGAAGGGATTGGGTGAAAGACAGAAGTAGAAAGACTAGTCTTGGCAACAAGAACTACTTTTTCATCAGAGACTTTAGCAGCATGTAGAGGAATCAAGTAAGAAAGTAAATTAGGGAACAGGAGAGAAAAACGAACTCATAAGAGATAACCCATATTTTCTCAGCAAATTAGGAATCAAGGTTCTCTCCAAAGAAGGAGGAGTTAGTATGAGAGTTTTGAAGAGAAGGATTGGAACAGCTGCTGTGTGGGATGGGATAAAACCAATTAGGAGAGAATAAAAGGCCTGCCATGCAACAGAAAGGGGCAGTTTGAATTAGATAACCTAATTTTTTAATATGAAATTAAATCTATAAGTTAATTTTGGTGGAATTGTCGTTTTAATTATATTGAGACAACCTAGGCATGAGCACTGACTATTAAAGTTATTTTTAAAATTTAGATAGCATTTTGTAACCCAATATATATACATATTAAGTGAGCTTAAGTAAAGTCTCAAATATATTATGCATTTTGTAGTTATTTTGAATGATACTTCCACTTCTATTTTTGGTTCCTGGACTCATTATTATGCAAAAATGCTGTTGTTTCTGTGGGTTTACTTCATAGACTGAACTTTAGCTGAAACTATTATGCCAATCAGTTTCCCGATTCCCTAGGATTTACTAAGTAGATTATTATGTCATCAGGTAAGAGAGAAAGTTTTGTCTCAGCTTTTATCTATTTGTATGCCTATAATTTCCTTCTTCTGTCATTGTTATTGCAGGCCCAGTTGTGTGATTTCCTTCAAGGGTATTCAGCAGCACTTGAATAGAAGTAGGAAAAGTAGATGGTAGAAGTGATCCAGGCTTGGAGTTTGGCAAGGCATGGGTAGTGAAAAGACATGACAACAAAGCTTTCAGAGGGCAGAAAAGAATTTATAGTTTAACTGTTAACTATGTCCTACAGTTGTAAGAAAAAGGGAGATTAAAGGCAATGGAATAACTAGATGATGAGATAAGGACACAAAACAGGCATAAAAGTAAGGCAAAGGGAGATAAAAGAATAGAAATATCTACACTTTTAAAAGTCTAATGAATTAAAATTGACCTATTCCTTACTCAAAAACTAAAAAAAAATAAAAGAATTAAAAATACCACATAGAAAAATCCTGTCACAATGATGACATAGAGTTAAGCTCTGTGTTTTCGAACCCTCTTTGTTTTGTTACATAGTGTCTAGATGAGGTATGCTGTTAATATGTAGGTATGCTTCATCTGAGAACAACCCAGCCAGAATGTCTATTGTAGAATCACAGAACTGGCACAGGTAGTATCCTGCAGTCCCTAGCATCCTGCTGTACTACTCCCACGGTTACTCCCAATTCTCAAAAATTTTTGAGGTCCAACTTTTAAGATTCCATGATAGTGTTTCCCTAACTACTTAGGACGAAAAAAACAGCCCGTTCTCTAAAGCAGGTGTTCTTAACCTTCTGTGTGTCAGGAACTCTTCTGGCAGCTGATGAAGCCTATGAATCTCTTCTCAGAATAAGGTTTTTAAATACATGAAATAAAGGTTCACAAAGCATTTTACATCTGTTATCCTCAAAACAACCCAGTGATGCAGGTGCTGCTCTTAACTCCCATTTAAAGAAGAGGGATGTGAGACAGAGAGGTTAAAATGATTTGCCCAGGTTCACCCAACTAGTATATGTTTGAAGCAGAATTTGAACTCAGATCCTGACTCCAGATGCAATACTCTATCCACTGTACCTAGGTGCCTCAAAAAACTATAGTTTACATAATTCTTTTACATTTTAAGTATATTATCTCATTTGGTCACATAGTAATTGTTTTGAGGCAGGATATGAACTCCCTGTCTTTTTGACTCCAAGGCCATCAATTTATCAGTGACACTCAGATGATTAACAAAGGAAACCAACTGTATTAAAAACACAATTATCAAAATATTTTTAAAGTCTAAGGACCCCAAGTTAAGAATTTCTGCTTTTGAAGATTAAGGAGGAAAAAGAAAGAAGGAGGTTTTGAGTTTAAATAATCCACAAATTAAAACATTAGCAAAAAAAGCTTAAGATTACATAAGCAAACAAAAGTATCAAATATATCAGTAAGAACCTATTTAATATTTTAATTGCAAAGTGAATGGCAGGGTAGAGTAATGGAGAGAAGGATGGGCAGCCTTGGGATGGGAGAAAGAGGATATCGATTTGAGCTCCAGATTCTGACCTTCTCTTACTAGCTGTATGACTTGGGGCAAGTCAATTACACACCCATTTAGCCATCCATCCCCTTTCACCTTTCCTGCTTCTCTCCCTCTGAGACTGAAGTGGAAGATATACTAGAAGATGCTTTTACATTCACGGCTGCCCTGAATCTCAAGGAAACTGCAGGTATGCCTCCTCTCATAATTATAACTAAAAATATACAGATCACAGAATGACAGGGCAAAACTAAAAGGGCCTTCAGAAGCCATCTATTCTAATCTCTCATTTTACAGAGGAGAAAACTGAGGTCTAAAAAGGTTAATGATTTGCCCTAAGTCAAAGAGATAGCAAACATCAGCTCAAATTCCCCTAGTCAGATGCACTGATTTTTCCATGGTATCAGTCTCAATTTCATTGTAATTTGAAAACCACTCAGAGTTTAATTAAACAAATATTGTATATAGATGGAAGTTTTCAAGCTTTGCCAGAATGTGATTATTTCAGAGATAGGTGTGCTATTTTATTTGGGGAGTACTTTAGCTGAACAGTTTACATCATCCTACTCCTCTTTTCCTAGAACTCCAGATCCTGTTTTACTAGCTAATCATCTAGGATTCTCTAATGAGTTAGTAAGTTTGCTAAGGGTAGAGAAAAAGTTAAATGTAAAAAAAAAAAAAAAAAAAAAAAAAAAAGAAGCTGCTTTAGATAAATAAAGAGCCCCTGTTTCAAGGGATATTGAAAGTCTTTTATATTTGGAACTAACATTAAGATAAGAGGGTGCAGAAATCTTTGCTTGGGTATCCAAGCAAATCTAACCTACAACACATTTTGACATAAGCATCAATGCTTTAAATCGACCCTCATCAGTTCCTACATGGACTAATACATGACACTTTTCTAATTGGACTTTCCAGTTTCCAGTCTCTCCATCCTCAAATTCATCCTCCACAAAATGCCAAAATAATCTTTCTAAAACACAAGTCTGACCAAAAGTCTCTCCTCAGCTCAAAAATCTTCAGAGGCTTCCTACTGTTTCCAGGATAAAACACAAATTCCTCAGGTTGGCATTTAAAATCCTTCAGTGTAAACTCAAGTCTACCTTTTCAGGCTTAAGGAATTCTCCCTCATACATGCTACTTTCTAGCCAAACTGTTCTATTTGCTACCGTTTCCTGAACTTGACACACTTTGTGTACAGATCTCCCTATCTTTGTTAGGCAGTCCCTTATGTAGAGAATACATTTTCTCTTTACCTCCACCTCTTAGCAAAGTGGCTCCCAAAGTAGGGGCCACAACTTTACCTCGAAAGGGTGAGGAAATGGGTGGCATCCTGGTTTTACCATGGTGACCAAATGTGGGGCTTGTTTCCCATATAACTAAATCTACCCTCTACTATCCCCTAACAATTCCTGTTCCCCTCTTCTGAGCCAGGCATAGTCCCTTCAGGACAGTTTTAGTTTAACTACTACCCAAATAACCAATAATACATTATCTCGGACATAGTAGGAGCTTAATAAATGCTTGTTGGATTGGACACAGATGTTTGTGACACATTAAGGAGACCACTTCAATTCTTGAATGAACCAGGAAATACTGTTATAAACTATTAAGCTTTTATTTTTGTAGTTATATTCTGAAGCTCATGACTTAACATGATATGTCCATATCTGTATAATAAGCCATGCCACAAAAGTACTGTACTATCTTGTACCACTTAAGGTACTAATATGCCATTATGAGATTTTGGTTCTACTAATGATTTACCAGATTATTGGTCTTATGAGAGAAAGCAGATTAGGAAAAAAAGTCCCTAAAAAAGTTAGAAGTGGATATCTGTTTATGTATTAGGCAAAAGAAGTAGAAAATAATAAAATCCAACAGTTAAAAGGCAAATAATCAAGGGAAGGAAAAGTGAAAACAATGTTTAAAAGAGAAAGCCCAGACATAAGTTAAAAAAAAAAAAAGACACTACCAATTTTTTCTTGTTGTTGCATGAATTCTTTTTTTTTTTTTTTAGCTAAGGCAATTGGGGTTAAGTGACTTGCCTAGCATCACATAGCTAGGAAGTGTCTGAGGTCAAATTTGAACTCAGGTCCTCCTGACTTCAGGGCTGGTACTCTATCCACTGAACCAACTAGCTATCCTGAATTCTTTACTATTGCATTCAGGTACATAGCCCAAACTATTTGTCTTCAAGTAAAGAGGCAGAACTAATATGCTGCTAACAAATTTACTAGTAAAGCACTTTAAATTGCAAAATTTTAAATCAAAAAGACCTAAGAGTTCTTATTCCAGAATAAACTGAGTTTCGTCTAAAACTTAAGCACAAATTCTCTGACACCTAGAAATGAAATATGAACTGAACTTTTACATTTCTGCCTCAAAAAGTCCAGTATCTGCCAAAGTGACATTTCATGTTTGGGACAGAGATGGATTAAGATGAAAAGCGACTTAATAAGGAAACCATCACTTTATAATGAAAATAATTTTGAAAAACCAATCTAATATTATAAATTTCAATTCCAAAGCTCCAGTTACTGATACTGCTACAGTACCAAAACATCCTCCCCTTTTTCCCCCCTCCTCGCCCAGAAAGCAAATTATAGGCAACTGAGTTTTCTCTCTTTCAAATAATAGACCATACATTGTTATTGTGACTAGTTAGTCTGGAATCCAAGGCTGGACAACGTCAGTAAATGGAATAATCTCTCAGTTAACCATATTTCCTAACTTTTTCACAATTTCAGAATTTGTTGGAACACTAGAGGGGAGAAAGCTGGTCTCTGTCTCTCCTCACTTCCTTTCTCTTTTTTCCTTTTCCCAAAAGCCAAACTATTCGTGTATTAACAACTCTTACTACCTTATAGAAAATACATAGATTACATATCTATGCTTTTTCTTCTTCTCATTATTTACAATCTTTTCCACTCAGTCAAGATGTATTCAAGAAATTTAAGATGTTAATAAGATCTCAGTGAAATAATGGGGTATACTAAAAAGAACAATGTCTTTTGAATATTAAGACTTGGATATGAATTCAAGTTATTCTTTTAACTACTTTTTGTGTGATCAGGGGCAAGTCATTCTCTCTAAATTCTGATTTCCTCATTTATAAAATAAGGGGGGAAGAGGACTTTTCAGTTTTAAATCTATCAATTATATATATATGTATATATATAATTTTGATATATAGTATTTGATATATAGTATTTGATATATAGTATATCCAACCCGTAGAAAGTGAATGTAACAGTGAGGGATTAAAGTGACTTGCCCCAGGTCACAAAGCCAAGGTATGTCAAAGGAGGAATTTGAACCCAGATCTTTTGAGCACAAGGTCTGTTGGATTCTCTAACTATTCATCTGATTTATCTCATTTTACAAACAAGGAAACTGAGATTTGGAGAGATTATATAACCAGTACACAATAACTATGCTAAGTAACTGGATCAGACTAATCTAAGTCTTGACTAGAGATTGGTGCTTTACTTCTATTACACCAAGTTGTTTTGCCATTAATGAGAAGGTACTTTTTACTGTTTTTTTTTAAGTTTTGTTATCTTTTGTTTTTATATAATCTACTTTTCCCATTGTAGTCTTTCTCTCCAATCATCCCTTGTAAATATTTTTAAAAGAAAAAAATGTTCAGCAAAACTAACCAACACATGAAAAATAATATCAATCAATCAATAACCATTTAGTAAGTGCCTTCTCTGTGCTAGGCACGGTGGTAAATACTGTTCCTTTTACTCTTCTTAATGACGATTTCAGGGGGGCTTTGCCATGGCTTCCAACCTACCTACTCAGTTTCTGTCAACATGTATGGACATCTCCCAGGGGAATTAAGCCTTCCTTATTGAAAGCAAGAAAGAAACAGGAAAGAGAAAAAAACTCTCTTACTCAAACTTTTCAATTTGCCTTTTTTCAAAAGACAATGGAACTGAATCGATTTTGATAATATTTGGGCTAAAAAGGAAAGAACAAGTAACATTTTCATAGAATCCTAGACTTGGAAGGAACAGTAAAAGCTCCTGGTTTAACTTCTTTGCTCTAAGCAGAATTTCCCCTTATTATATCTGCCAGCCTGGCAGTCTTTGGTGTAAAATCTTGGAGCTGATAACATTCTTCCCCCCCCCCCCCAGGATATTTTATGATCCTTGTAACAGAAAAACAAAGTACCTCAACAGGCGGGTGGTGTCATGGAAAGAGAACTGGACTGGAGTCAGAGTATCTGGGCTGTATCCCAGACCTACATCTATGACCAGTTACTCACCTTTTCAGGGTCTCAGTTTAACCACCTGAAAATGGATGGGGGGGGGGGGGAAGAGGCGGTTGAACTAGATGGTCCATCCTGTGATCCATGCCTGCCTAAAGGCAGGGCTGGGAATTATTTTTATTTAGGTGAACTGTACCTTTGTGTGTCTATCAGGAGTATTATAATTTCATGAAGAGAGGGCCGAGAATTTGGAGACAAAGTTAACAACTTAATACAGAGGAGAGAACCAGCTGATGTGTTTATTTTTAACTGTGGGATGGAGAAGGAGAAAAAAATTCAAGAAAGGAGGTCCTAGGAACGGACATGGGAAGGGAGGCAGGGCTGGAACCCGGACATGACTGAAAGGGGGCCCTTTCAGGTATACTAAGGGGAAGGGCCGGGGACATACCCCGATAGTCCCAGTTACAGACAAAGAGACGGGGAGTTTGGGAGCCCAGAGAAGGAGCATCCCAGAGCGTCTGGGGTGGGGGTGGGGGGTTCGACGCCGAGAGGTTTCGGTTCCCCCCCGGGATCCGTGGGCTGACGCCCTAGCCAGAGAAGAAGGGGTCCCCGAGGAACGTTAGCAAGGGTCGTCAGAGAGGGAACGGGGGTGGGGAGATGTTTTTAGGTGGGACAGTCCCTCGACGAGTAGTACCGAGGAAGCAGTCTCAGAGGGTGTGGACCTCGGGGCCGAGGACCGCGAGCGATGCCTGAAGCGGCCCCCGGCGCACTTCCCGTGCCAGTCCCAAAACCTACTCACCCAGTGGCCTCAGTCAGCCAGTGAGTCTACCGCCGCCACCGTCCTCCAGCTGCTACTACCGGCCCGCACAGCCGCACTAAGCGCCAGGCGGCCCCACGTGACAGGCCGGCCACTCGATCAGCTCCACCCCCACCCCCACCCTCACTCTTTCCCACGTGACCTTCTGGAGCCTCCCCTTCACACCTCCGACCGTCCTCACCCCGCCTACGGTAGGTTTCGCTCCCTCCCCCATGACAGGCAAAATGGCGGCGTCCGCGAGGAGTGTGTTAAGCTTCTCGGCCCGGAATACCAGCCGCATTTCTGGGCAGCACTTCGTCCTCATGGCCAAGTGCTTGTGTTCCGCAACTGCCACAGCTCGGCCTTTGAGTGCTCAGCAGTTAGCGGAGAAGCTGAGAGCCAAGAAGCAAGAACAGAAATCGAAGGAGAGGGAGGTGAGGGCGCTAAGACTACGACTCCCAGGAGGCAGTGCGCGCCCCTGACGGGGGCGGGACAGTAGTAGGGTACTGTGACCCCGGGGTCCGGGAAGTGGGCATTGTACAACAGTTACCGGCTTTCGGTGCTTTGGGCTTGGCTTCGTCTTGGCCTAAATCTAGTGCTGTGGTACCTGTAGAACCCTTCTCCGCTTCTTTTTATTTTACAAGGAATTTAATTATCTTCTCGGGAATACTGTCGGGGGTTGTGAAGATCACCAGTCTTGAATAATGGAGGGCCTGGGTTCAAGGCCTTATTTGTTTTCTCACGCGTGACCGCGGGCTGGTCGGATCACTTCTCGATACTTTAAGCAACTCTTAAGTTGGAGTTAAATGAAGTTAAATTAGTTAATTTCTAGTTCTAATTTCTTAGTTAAATCTACCCCCAGAACACAATTTCAAAAAACAAAATTTTAAAGTGAAAAATGTTATTTAAAAGGAAAATGAAAAATGAAATAGTAATATTCAAAGTATATTTTAATTTCAAAAATATATTATTAACATTTGGACCAAAAGGAGGAAATATATTTATGTATTTTGTTTCACCCAACAGATAATTTCCAACAAACACCCAAACAAACCCCTCTGTAAAACTTATCCAGGAAAACATTTTGATCACCCTTTGTTAACAAAGGGCTTGTGTATTTTTTGGACTTTGAAATATAGTACTAACTCTGACCCATATTTTGTTATAACGATTTTATTTACCTCGATTTGGTCAGTTGCATTAGCTGTTGTTGCTGTGGGTCCTGTCACGTATAGTATGTAGTCTTGCCATGTTTCTGACTTTTTCATTCCTTATGGGATAGCAGTATTCCGTTACATTTGAATTGGCTTCAGAATTACATTGATATACCCGACTTTGCTCACCCATTCCCGGATTGTTGGACACAATTTTTGTTTCCAGCTTTTTTTTTTTTAATTACTCACTGCTATTAATGAATATTTTCAACATATGGCTCTTTTCTTACTGGTACCTTTTGGGGTTATATTACCTGCAGTGGCATTTGTGTATTAAAGTATGCACAATTTAGTCATTTTCTTGTTTTTCCAAAATTGTTGAAGTAATTCAAGCTCTACCAGCAATAAGAAGCCTCTTTTCCATCAAGGAGTTTTCATTCAATCAATAGACATTTATTTAATTGCCTACTGTGTGATAATTATAATGCTGAAGACTGGAGATACAAGAAGAGCAAAAGATAGTTCCTATCCTCAAAGATGTCTTTGTAGCCCCAGGTCTTAGTATATGCTTTGTATATATTAAGTGTTTAATATGCTTTTTCATTTATATATTCATTCTTTTGAGAATTTTTCTATCTCATTGGTCTCAACTGATGTTAAGTTATAGATTACACAGTTATTCTCATGATTGTCTTCTTGCAGATACTTATGTGTACTGCAGTACAAGGTGACCAAATGCCTCATGAAATGTTTCTTGTTACCCTGAGGTTTGTGATAAAACACCATGGCTCACTCCTTTATTTGCTTCTTCAAGAAAACCCTATGAGCTAGGATAGGATCACAGGACAAACTAGGCAATAACCATAGCAATTTAGTGTTTGATAAACCCAAAGACTCCAGCTTTTGGGATAAGTACTCACCATTTGAAAAAAGTGCTGGGAAAATTGGAAACTAGTGTGGAAGAAATTAGGGCTTGACCCACACCTAATACCACATACCAAGATAAGATCTAAATGGGTTCATGATTTGAATATAAAGAGTAATGTTATAAGCAAATTAGAGGAACATAGGATAGTTTACCTCTCAAACCTGTGGAGAAGGAAGGAATTTGTGTCCAAAGAAGAACTGGAACTCTTAACTGAACACCAGATAATTTTAATTATATTAAGTTAAAAAGTTTTTGTACAAACAAAACTAGACAAGATTAGGAGGGAAGCAATAAATTGGGAAATCTTTACATTTAAGGATTCTGATAAAGGCCTCATTTCTAAAATATATAGGCAATTGTCTCATATTTATAAAAATTCAAGCCATTCTCCAATTGATGGTCAAAAGATGAACAGACAATTTTCAGATGATGAAATTAAAACTATTTCTAATCATATGAAAAGGTGCTCCAAATCTCTATTGATCAGAAAAATGCAGATTAAGACAACTCTGAGGTACCACGACACAACTCTCAGATTGGCTAAAATGACAGGAAATGATAATGATGAATGTTGGCAGGGATGTGGGAAAACTGGGATATTGATACATTGTTGGTGGAACTGTGAATGGATCCAACCATTCTGGAGAGCAGTTTGGAACTATGCTCAAAAAGTTATCAAACTGTGCATACCCTTTGACCCAGCAGTGTTTCTACTGGGCCTATATCCCAAAGAGATTTTAAAGGAGGGAAAGGGACCCACATGTGCAAGAATGTTTGTGGCAGCCCTTTTTGTAGTGGCTAGAAACTGGAAACTGAATGGATGCCCATCAATTGGAGAATGGCTGAACAAATTATGATATATGAATGTTATGGAATATTATTGTTCTATAAGAAACAACCAGCAGGATTATTTCAGAGAGGCCTGGAGAGAGTTACATGAACTGATGCTGAGTGAAATGAGCAGAACCAGAAGATCATTATATACAGCAACAACAATGATGATGATCAATTCTGATGGACATGGCTCTCTTCAACAATGAAATGTTTCAAACCAGTTCTAATTGTTCGGTGAAGAAAGCCATATGCACCCAGAGAGAGGGATATGAAATGTGGACCACAACATAACATTTTCATGCTCTCTGTTCATGTTTGCTTACATTGTGTTTCCTTTCTCTGATTTTTTTTTCTTGTAGATATGATTTTTCTTGCACAACAATGATAAGGGTGGAAATATGTACACATATATTTGATTTGTCAAGTATTTTAACATAATTAACATGTAGTGGATTTCCTGCCATCTAGGGGAGGGGTGGGGACTAGGGGGGAAAATTTGTAACAGAAAGCTTTGTAAGGGTCAATGTTGAAGAATTACCCATACATATGTTTTGCAAATAAAAAGCTTTAATTAAAAAAAAGAAAAGAAAAGAAAACCCTATGAGGTAATCTTTAACTTAGAAGATGCAACTTCCTTCTGTCATCTGGTTTCACTTACGGTGAAAATGTCAAGATTTAGAGAATTTAGTTCCTCCAGTAGTATGTTTCCTTGTCTATCATTAATTACAGATTAATTAAATACAGAAAATAATTTTAGAGTAGCAACTTAGAGATGCTTAAGAAACTCTGAAACTTGCATATAGAATAGATTTTGTTACTATTATTTGTTAGTATCTTTCTCTATTTAGTTGTATTTTTTTGTATTTGTCCCTTCTCATGGTGCAATTATATTCATTTATTTTTATTTATATAATATCTAAACATTTAATATGTTTAGCCATTTTCCAATTATTGGATATATATATCCCATTATCAGTTGTTCTCAAAGTCATGGTGTAGACTGTTAAGTTCATTATGATTGATACTTTTTTCCTCTCACAGGTGCCTAAAAACCCTATTCAGAGGAGAGTACAGGAGTTGAAACGGTACACTCAGCAGCTACAGAATGTCCATCCCAATGTGTTATCTAAGGCACTGAAGAGAGGGATCCTACATCAAGACAAGAACATTGTTGTCATTAACAAGCCATATGGCCTCCCTGTGCATGGTAAGGATCAGAAAAGGAAAAGATGAACTGAATTGAATTGTTGATGTACCAGCTACATACAAGGCTCTGTGCTAGATATTGAGAGTACAAAAATAGAAAAATGACATAAGAAGATTATATTCTGCTGGGCTAGGGAATACTATACATAACATGTTTTTTTTTGACAAAATTTGAGTGAAAGAACATTGACACTTTCAGATAGCAGGAACAGAGAATGCATTATGGAGAAGATGCCTATAATTTTTATAGGTGGAAAGGAATTTAGAAACAATTAAAAAGGATAAGGCCTAAGTGGCAGAATAGAGGGAATATTCAGTTTACCTTTTCCAACATTCCCATTGAAACAACTTTAAAGTAATGCCTCAAGTTGAATTCTGGAGTGGCTGAACCAATGAAAGTAAAATATTTTTCCAACTCAGAACAACTTATGAGATCAGAAAGAGACAACTTTCTGTGACCCCCAAATAAGCTGTGATATGGGGATGAAGCTGGCCTGAAGAAGATGTGGATGAAATGCTAGTGATGGAACTAGTGGTAGTGATAGAACTTAAAGAGTTCTCAAATCAGAGATAATCAGGGTAGTTGGCAACTGGTCAATAAGAGATTACAGGAAACCCTGTGCTAACATTAGACACAGGATCAGATACTATTTGGTCTGTACCTGCTTCTAGTCATAGTTCAGAGGTGGAGAAGAATACTTTCAGTCAAGAGGAAGGAGGAACCTTGAGGGAAGGTGTCAGTTTTGGTCAGAATGGATCAAAGACTAACACACAGAATCACTTCTGGTCCCAAGGAATCAGGGTTTCTGAGGAGCAATATTGATTGCAATCTCAAGGGATCAAGGGTCCTTCCTGGGTAAGGAACAGGAGAACAGTGATCACACTTTTCCCCAGATGACACTACTTTGGATGCACTAAAAACTTCCAAATCCCCAAAACTTGCTCTAAAAACAGCAAGTGTGGAAAAGCTTTAAACTTGAGATAGTGTCCCTTTCCTGATGAAGGAAGGTTCCCTAGCAGTACCAGATTTCCAACTTTATTACAAAGCAGTAATCATCAGAATAATCTGGTACTGGCTAAGAAGTAGAGTGGTGGGTCAGTGGAATAGATTAGATACACAAGGCACTGTGGTCAATTGCCATAGAGTAATTTAGTGCTTGATAAATTCAAAGACCCCAGCTTTTGGGATAAGAACTCACTTTTTGACAAAAATTGCTGGGAAATCTGGAAAGCAATTTGATAGAAATTAGAACAACATCACACATTATAACAAAATAAGGTCAAAATCGGTAATTAGCCCTTTCACATCAGAGGGGTTAAGGGCACAATGCCCCTGAGATCTGAGAGATCTGAAAAATCCATGTAAAATTGTTTGGCCCTTTTTTTTTTGTACCAGAAAGGTCTGAATTTTTCTTTTATATGGTGTTTACAATACCTTATTGTAAAATTTGGGATTTTTTCATAATCTTTTGTGTCATTTGTTGGCCTTTGCATCTGACTTAGACAAAAATCCCCCCCCCAATTCTCATTTAATTTCTTTTGCTGACCCTCTATATATGTGATGTGGAAGGAATAATTGTACATGATTTAAACATAAAGGATAATATCATAAGCAAATTAGAAGAGCATGGAAAATTGTATCTGTCAGATCTTTGGAGAAGAGAATTGTTTAATGAACAAACAAGATAGAGAGGGTAATGGGAATTAAATGGATAATTTTGATTATGTAATTAAAAAGCTTTTGCATAAACAAAACTAATTCAGCCAAAATTTAAAGAAAAAGAGACAATTTTTTGCTGTTTCTCTTGTTTTTCAAATATATAGGGAAGTGAACCAAATTTATAAACGTAAGAACCATTTGATAGTTAATAAATAGTTTAAAAATATGAACAGGCAGTTTTCAGAAGTAGAAATCAAAGCAGTTAATAGTCACATGAAAAAATGCTCTGAATGACTGATTAGAGAAATGTACATTAAAATAACCTCACACCTATCAGATTGGCTATTTTGATTAAAAAAGGAAAAATGACAAATGCTGAAGAGAAGAGAAAATTAGGACACTGATCCAGTGTTGGTAGAATTGTAAACTAGTCCAACCATTTTGGAGAACAATTTGGAACTCTACCCAAATAGCTATAAAATTGTGCATACTCTCTGACCCAATAATACCACTACGAGGTCTGTATCCGAAAGAGATGAAAGAAAAGGGAAAAGAACCTATTTGTACAAAAATATTTAGAGCAGTGTTTTTATTATTGTTCTGGTAATAGTGGCAAAGAATTAGAAATTGAGGTGATACCCATCAGTTGGGACTAAATAGGTTGAAATATATGGTTATGATGGAACACTATTGTGCTATACGAAATAATAAGCAGGGAGCAGGATGAATTCAGAAAAATCTGGGAAGACTTATATGAACTGATACTGAGTAAAGTGAGCAGAACCAGGAGAACATTGTACATAGTAATGGCAATATTGTGTGGTGATCAGTTGTAAATGATTTAGCTATTCTCAGAAATACAATGATCCAAAACAATTCCAAATCTATTTACATTCTTTTATAGGCAGATACGATTCTTATACATAAAGAACTAAATACAAAAATACACAGAATAGTTTGGGAGGAAAGTCCCTAAGCAGTAGAGGGAATCCGAAAGGGCTTCTGGGGATATTCAGCTAAGCTGAGCTTTGAAGGAAACTAGAGGATATAAATGGTGGACGTAGGAGAATCTTCTAAGCACAGAGGATAAAAGCATAGGCACAAGACACAGAAGGCCCTTAGTGAAGAAGAGAAATTAGGCCAGTTTAATTGCAGTGTGAATGATTTCAGGGAAAGTAATGTGTAATAATCTTTGAAACGTAGGTTGGAGCCAAATACCAAAAGTTTTTGAAAGCCACTAGGAGTTTGTACCTGCTTCTAGTGACAGAGTGAGCTTTGGCTATGACAATTTGCAGCTCTGTGGAGACTAGAATGAAGAGACTTGAAGAAAAGAGACCCATTAGGAGCCTATTTGGTGGTCCAGGCAGAAGGGGGAGAGGACTAGAGCCAGAATGGTGGTATGTGAATGGAGAAAAGGGGTTGCATATAAGATGTGGAATTTTTGTAACTCAACTCCTTGAAAAGGCATATGTAATAGGTGCCTCCCATTTCTCTTATTCTACTATCTCTTTACAGTTTAGCTTCTGACCTCATCATTCCATTGGTACAAGATTACTAACGATTTCCTAACAGGCCAGTCCAACGACCTTTTCTCTGTTCTCATGCTTTTTGACCTTTCTGTGGCCTTTTGACATGTGGATCATTCTCTTCTCCTTGAACTCTCTTCTTTCTAGATTTTTGAGACATGACTTTCTACTCATTCTCCTCCGTCTTAGAACTTGCCTTCTCATTCTCCTTTGCTGGATGTATATCCAGTTCACATGCTCTAACCATAAGTCATACAGAGCTCTGTCCTAGACCCTTATCCCTCTGCTCTACTTTATGTAGTGATCTCCTCAGCTTCTATGGATTTAATGACCATCTCTATACTAATGATTCTCAAATCTACCTATCCTGCTTTAAGCTTCTGCTGACCTTTAGAGGTCTTACATATCCAACTCCCTTTCAGACATCTTGAACTGGATGTCCAGTAGACATCTTAAATTCAACATGTCCATAATTGAACTCATTATCTCTCCTCTTAAATACTTTCCCCTTCCAAATTTCCTTATTAGTTGAGGGCAACACCATTCTACTCTCCCCAAGTTCAAAGCCTAGTTGTCATTCTCAGCTTCTTAGTATCTCTCACTCCTCTGCCTCCTCCCCAAATCCAATCTTAATTTCACCTTTGCAACATTTCTCAGATATAGCCTACTTCTCTCCTCTGACACTGCAGGGACCATGGTGCAGACGCTCATCACATCATGCCTGAACTAGTGCAGAATCCTCTCTGTGGATCTGCCTGCTTCAAGATGTCTTCGTTCAGATACGAAATCGATGTTCTAAACTACAGATTAACTGTGTCATTCCCCTACTCAATAAATTCTAGGGACTCCTTATCACCTCCAGGATCAAATACAAAGTCCTCTGACATTCAAAGCCCTTTACAACCTAATTCATCTCTATATTTTTATTTTTCTTATACCTTACTCTTCCATCCATTGACTCAGGCCTAACTTAAACAAACAAGGTCCTCTCCCTCTCAGGTCCTGGCATTTTCTCTGGTTATCATCCATGTTGGTAAGATTCTCCCTTCTCATCTCTGCCTCCTGGCTTACTTCAAATTCCAACTTAAATCACATATTCTCTAGGAAAATGCCTTTTAATTCTAATGCCTTCCCTCCATTAATTATTTCCTATTTATCCTATGTGCAGCTTGTTTTTACATATTTGTTTGCTTCTAGTCTTCCCTATCACTTTGTCAATTCCTTGAAGGCAGGGGTTTTTGGCCTCTGAAGAGTGCTTAAAATGATGCTTAATACATAGTACTTGTTTACTGACTGATATATTGTAGAATTAGATTTGATAAGCTACAGTAACTGAATGGATACAAGGGAAAGGGAAGAACTAAAGATCATTTTGACGTTGCATGAATGGGTGTTTGGAAGGATGTTAGAACCTTAAAATTGAGAATTTAGGAAGAAAAGTAGGTTTGGAGAGAGAGTGGGGAACAAAAATCATTTCTGTTTAGGGCGTGTTAAATTTGAGGTGCCTGTGGTGCTTCCAGATGAGGTGCTTATATGCTGGAAAAAGACTGAGGCTGATTATATAAATCTGGGAGTTATCTGCTTAGAGCTGATAGGCATGAGACCAAATTGAGTAATCAGTAGTGACAGTTGAGGTTATCTAGAACTTAAGGGGCTAAGTCTTGAGTAAGATTTTAAAAACTGGGAAGGAGTCCCATTGAAGTTTGGATGAGCTATGGCAATAGCATATATGAAAGCTTAAAGCTAGATAATAGTAGGCCAGCTTCGAACAGAGAGCAAAATGATTTTCCATTTTTCAAGCAGGATTTACAGATCTTCAGGTTTCTTGAACATAGACACCCTTTTTTTCCTCTTCTTTGCTCACTCAACCCCCCAATTAAAAACCCTGTAAAAGCCCATAGGGAGCTTTTTGTAGAATGAAGAGAATGCTACTTGTTCCTACTAGGGTTCCTTGACAACTATGGGTAACAGTCTTTTTTTCCTTCCAAGAAATGGTGTTATCTTCTAGCAGAATCCTTCTTTTTGGTTGTTCAGTCCTTTTTTTTCTGCCCTCTTCATAGGTGGCCCGGGGGTCAAAAGCTGTGTGACTGACATCCTGCCTATTTTGGCCAAGATGTTATATGGCAACAAAGCAGAGCCATTGCACCTCTGCCATCGCTTGGACAAGGAGACAACAGGGGTGATGGTATTGGCACGGGACAAGGAAGTGGCTCACCAAGTCCAAGAGTTGTTTAAAACCCGGCAGGTGACAAAGAAGTACTGGTAGGAGCAACATTAGGACAGTAAATTTAGATGGAGGATTTTACATCCATTTACTCAACAAATGTTTATTGAATATCTAATATGTGCAAGACATTTCAGGACAAAAAGATATATCATGTTCATCTCCCCTCAAGGAGCTTATATATGTCCACCACCGTCAATTCCCAATACTCTGCTTTCCTTTTCCCTGTTTTCCATAAGAACTCTTTCAATTCTGACAGCATATGACTTCTGACTTCCTTTTATAACTGTAATATAGCACTGCCTCTCTAGAAACAGGAGGGAGGTATATTCTTTTTCATCAGTCCTTTGGAGTTAAGATTGGCTTTTGCATTGTTCTGTCTTTTAATGTTTTTTTCTTTATGTTATTGTGATTATTATGCTTCATGATTATATACTTCATTATATATCACTTCATGCTTCAATATTATATAATTCACTTTATATCACTTCATACCAGTTTTCCCCTAATTCCCTGAATTCTTCATATTCAATTCAAATAAATTTTTATCCTGCATTAATATTCCATCACATTTATATATCACAGTTTGTTCATACATTCTCCAAATAGTGGGCATCCAATTTTTCTTCTGTTTTTTGCTACCATCAAAAGTGCAACTCTGAATAGTTTGCTTTTGGTGAGGCAATTGGGATTAAGTGATTTATACAGGATCACACAGCTAGTAAATTTTAAATGTCTAAGGCCAGATTGGAATTCAGGTCCTCCTGAATCTAGGGCCAGTGCTTTCTCCACTGTGCCATCTAGCTGCCCCAGCGGTGAATAGTTTGAAGTGAATGAGTTGCTTCCTTTTACCAAACAGGCTTTTAGGAAGTTTGTCATGACTGTGTTTTGAACCAATCCATACAGATAAATAGAAGTTCCTACAGATTTGTACTTTTAATGAGGTATGTTGGAAGTGCTGTGGCCTTTCCTAGGACTTAGTCCCTGCCCTTGACCTTTTTGTATGTGTGCCATGGACTCCTTTGGGAGTCTGCTGATGCCTATGCTATGACTTTGCAGAATCATCTTTTTAAGTAATTGAAAGAACTTCTAAAGAAATTAGTGAGAATGAAGATATTTTTGCCCATCCAAATTCACAGAACCCCCTGATAACTATCTGTGGACCTCCTCTTAAGAAATTCTGCCCTAGAGGAACTTTACCTTTGGAAAACAAAGATAAAAAAGATGGTGGTTCTTGTGTGCCTGCAGTCCATATTGAGCAATAGATTCCTTGGAATGGGACGGTGGGTTAAAAAACCACATGCTATTCTCTGAATTCTTTGTTCTGGAGAACACCTAGCTGATAGAATACTCTTTTTTTCTAGAAGGAAGCCTAAACTTACAAAGAAGGGCAAGCTGATGAGAGGGAAACCTTATTCTCCTATAGTTAGGGGGGGTACTAACTTTTTTAGTTTTTTTAATTTTTTAATTTTTTAATTTTATTTCTGGTAAGGAAGGTGTAACTAGTCCATCTTGCCTTTCTGTTGTCATCTTCCTCATTAAAAAAAAAAAAAAAAAAGAATTTTAAATATCCAGTTGTTATTGGCTTTGTTCTAGGTACCCTAAAGACAATACAGACATAGCAGGTAAACTTACAATCATGTTATACAACTATAGATACCTACACTGCAGGCTTCTAAGCTCTTCTACTTCCACTCTTCCCTCTTCTCCCCTCCCCCCCCAATCTCTGCTAGGGATGTGTAATACTTGTGTTCTGTCCTGTTCCCTCAGGGCCATCTGTCTGGGAGTCCCCATGCATTCAGCAGGGATGATAGATATCCCTCTTATTGAAAAGGAGGTGCAAGGCCAGCAGCAACACCATAAGGTAGGTGGGCCTTTTCTGTGCACAGTATTCTTTTCAGCTTATTTCTTTGAAGATAACTTTTGATGCCTCGAACTTCAGATGACATTGGCCCCCAGCTACCGCATGGAGAATGGGAAAACTGTGAAAATCCGTCCAAACCGGCATGCTCATGTTGCTGTGACTCAGTATCAGGTGCTAAGCAGCACTCTGTCCTGTGTCCTCTTAGAGCTACAGCCCATCACAGGTAAGGTTTTTTTTTTTTTTTTTTT
>JAJPUD010011561.1:43137-53943 GCA_023553655.1 Myrmecobius fasciatus
TTTTTTTTTTCTTGTTACCTTTTTATGTTTCTCTTGTGTTTTGTGTTTGTAGATCAAATTTTTTGTTCAGTTCTGGTCTTTTCAGTAGAAATAGGTGAAATTCTCCTATATCATTGAATGACCATCTTCTTCCCTGGAAGATAATGCTCATTCTAGCTGGGTAACTTATTCTTGGCTGTAATCCAAGTTCCTTTGCCCTTCGGAATATCTGATTCCAGCCCCTTCGATCCTTCAAAGTAGAAGCTGCTAGGTCCTGTGTGATCCTAATTATAGCTCCCCGATATTTAAATTGTTTCTTTCTGGCTTCTTGTAATATCTTTTCCTTGGTATGATAGTTCTGGAATTTAGCCACGATATTTCTGGGGGACTTAATTTTTGGGTTTCTTTCAGGAGGTGATCGGTGGATTGTTTCAAGGAGTATTTTGCCTTCTGGGTCGAAAATATCAGGGCAGTTTTCTTTTTATGATTTCCTGGAAGATAGTGTCTAGGTTCTTTTTTTCATCATGGCTTTCAGGAAGCCCTATAATCCTTAGATTGTCTCTCCTAGATCTATTTTCCAGGTCAGTTGTTTTTCCTAGGAGATATTTCATGTTTTTCTCTATCTTTTTATTTTTTTGTTTTTGTTTGACTGATTCTTGAAGTCTTGATGAGTCATTCATTTCCAATTGTTCGATTCTAATTTTTAATGTCTTATTTTCTTCAGTTACTGTTTTTAGTTCCTTTTGCAATTGACCAATTACATTTTTTTGTTCATTGCATTCTTTTTCCATTTTTTTCTATTTTATTTTGCAGTGATCTCATTTTGTTTCCCCATGTTTCTTCTAACTCTCTTTTAATATTTTTTATGCAATCTTCAAAGAAAGCCTTGTGACATGGAGACCAATTTATGTCTCTCTTTGGGGCTTTTTTTGGAGTTGCTTTACCTTTAGGGGCCTCAGGATTTGAGGTCTGTTCTTCCCTCTCTCCATAAAAGTTGTCTATGGTGAGAGCTCTTTTTGGTTTTTTATTCATTTTTTTTTTAAAGGTGTGAGGTCTGTTTAGGGCAAAGGTGGGACAGCTGCTTTAATTTGCCCTGGGGCAGTTCTGCTGATTGAGTTATTTCAGGAACTGGGCAGTTCTGCTGATTGAATTATTTCAGGTACTGGGCAGCTCCACTGATTGAATTATTTCTGGTGCTGATCAGTCCTGTTGATTGATTGATTGCTTTAAGGTGCTGTGTAATGGCATCTAGGTCCGATGCTCATCAGGGGTTCAGTGGTTCACAATCTATCCTCCTCAAAGGGCAGACCCTCCAAACCACCTGCCCACAATCAGGACAGATTGGTCCAAGAGGCCCCCAGAAGACTCCCAGGTGTGTGAAAAGCACAAAGCTCTTATTCCTGTTCCGACTCCTGTTCCAGCTCCCTGCTCCAGCTCCCTGCCCCGTCTCCCTGCGCTGCAGTCTGGGTTCAGCAGATCACCCCCCTGCCCAATTAAAACAGACCTGTTTTGAGGTTCTTCCAGAGTATCATCTTCTAGAATCGTGTTGTTCTCCAGATATTGTGGATTTTTTTGCTTCAAAATCAGTCTAGAGGCTTCATATGTTGTTGGTTTGAGGGGAGGTTAGAGGAGGTTACAGAGACTCCTGTCTGATCTCTGCCACCATGGCTCCACCCCCGGAAGGAACCACAGGTGAGGTCTTGCCCTGGAATGAGTTAGCAAATCTAGAATTTTTCAAAACGTCTTGATGCAGTTGTAACTGACCAAAGCTTTTCAGGCCTCTTATGGGACATTCTGTGCAGGATGTTTTGTTCAGTGCTCATTGTAATAATCTTAACAGGCTTGACTTTGTAGGTATTCTGAAGAGTCTGTGTCATTTCTTTGTGGTCCAGAGTGATTCAGTAAACATTTAATAAATACTTCTATTTGCAGGGCATAGTTCTAGTCTTTGGGGGGAGATGCAAGGCAATTGAGACACTATTTTTTACTTTTTTTTTTTTTTTTTTTACTTTTTTATAAGTTTTTTACTTTTATAAGGTTTTTACTTTTTAATAAGGTGATAGGACACATACACCAGTGTTTTGAATGAGGTGGATTTTTGGAAATCTCTTGTTTTTCTTTTTCTGTAATTATTCAGGGGTAAAGCATCAACTTCGAGTCCACCTAGCCTTTGGATTGGGGTGTCCAGTCCTTGGGGATCACAAATATTCTGACTGGAACAAGTTGGCACCCCAGGTAAGAGGTCCCTGATGCATCGCAAAAAGGGAGAGATTTTTCTTTATGTATCAGTTGGCAAAGGGTTATCACATTCCTTTTTGTTATTTAATATTGTACTGGACATTTGGGGAATGTATATCAGGCAATCACAGCTTTTGAATACCTTAAACCCAGAAGAGTTAGATGTTCAGACAGCAGAAGTGTCTTGTATATGTGATAAAAATCTATAGGCAGAACAAAGTGACAAGGAAGAGCTTGTGTAGGTTTAATCAGGAAAGCCTTTCTGTTTTATTCATTCTCAGCTTTAATTTGGGGTTTCTTAAAGTTAACAATAACTTTTTTTACTACTGGCAAAGAGCCAAGAGATTCAGTAGGCCTAATAAATCCCATTCTTTCTGAAAACCTCATAGCCAATCTGGTAGCAAATGAGTTCACCCAGAGTAGTGACTTCTGGATATAAGCATCTCAAAATTGTATCTAATCACTTCCCAGGTGTTGTTTGGAAGAAAGAAGTCTTAACAACTGCTCTGTCTCCTATGAAAGTTTTTAGAAGAAGAGTGGTGTCCTCAAAGCAGAAATTCTCAGTCCCTTCCTGTTACTTGAGGATGTGTTTCCTCCACCCTTTTAAAAATGCCCTCTTTCCCTTTTACAGAAACTATCTATTGGCATCCTGAAGAAACTGGCTTTGGACAAGGCAAAGACCCGTCACCTTCCTCTCCATCTGCATGCCCAGCAGCTGATCCTACCTCCTCTGGGCTCTGAGAGGCAGGAACTTAACTTGGTTTGCAAGCTGCCCCGCTTCTTTGGACATACTTTATCACGTCTAGGACTGGAAATCCCAAAGAAAGACTGATATTAAAGTAGGGTACTAAAGAGAATCCAATATAGAACAACTGGACCATTTTTCATTGACCCCATTGGCTTTGTTCTCTTGGAGTCAGTATTCTGTGAAGCAAGAGGGTTCAAGAGATGACTTTCGAGGAGGAAGTCTTCATCATCCTCTAGGTACTTTTGACTTTGAAGTTGGAGGGGTTGGCTAGGTTGGCTCTCTATGGAGCCAAAATTCATCATCTGAATGTATAAGAGACATTAGATATGGGTTGAAGAATCTCAGTTGTTTCAGGTTCACTTGTGTAAAACAAAGCTTAAGGTCAGCACAATGTAGAAATGCTTAATTTGAGGATCTGCATTACCCTCTCACTTTATTGGAATGGAAGAACCCAGCCAAGCTCAGCAGACTGGTGTAAATGGGAAGAATTAAATGCAGGTAATCCCCAAGGACAAAAAGAAGAACCAAGAGCTATATTCTCCCTATAATAAAATTTTTAATTAAACTATGTGCTACTTACCAGGTAAGTCCTTATGCTTGAATGCTCATCATGCCTGTGTCTGCTGCAAACAGGATTCATACAGCTTCTCAAGTGTTCCCCTTATGTGCCAGGATCTCTTAGGAGTATTAGACTTCTCCATCTCTGCAGTAAAGAACTCATCTTTACCAGATTTCCAGGTTACCTTGATGGCTATGAGGGCATGCCATTTAAGGCCTTAAATATGAGCATCATGGTCTTTTCTTCTGTTACCTTCATCCTTTTTCAGGCTTTGAGTTCTATATCCTTTCCTCTCTGATCATCTGCACTATTCCAATTCAAGGCCTATCATGTTAAAGCCTTGCTGTTTGTTTTTGGTATTTGCTGTACTATTTTGAATTCCTTCCATAAAGAGGAAGTGAAAGGAAATACAGGAATGACTTCTATAATGCTCCCCCAAATTTGCAGATGAACTGAGATTGCTCACTCATCCTGTAGGGATTTTTGACTATATGAACTAACTGCAGGAACTAAGATGTTCCTCTTCTCTGAGGGATCGATCACTCCTCTCCTCTTCCTATAAACGTCTACTCTTTGTTTAATATTCCTCAAGCAGTCTGCTACTTTGGGTTGACCATACACACTGAAAAATAAAGGAGTTCTTAAGGAGAGTGAAAGGGTGCTAGAGAGCTGTTTCAATAGTGATTATGAGCTATAGAACTCAGGAAAAGGGGGAATATTGATATTCTTACGGAATAATGACAAAGAAAGGGGAAATTAATTCAAGAAGCAGTGGTAGAATTTTTCAAATGAGTTAATAGGTATAAAAGAATTTAACTATTTAGTGCTAAAGTGGTATTGCTGCTTCTGCCCAGTATTCACTGTGCCTTTGCAAATCTGTAATTATATAGGTATTTCTATTTCTTTTTTTCTTGATTGGATCTGATTTGGAAGACAGATTTCCCCTTTATGTCTGAAGAAAGAAAACAGGCCTACCTAGAGTCAGTTTATTTCTTGTAGCCAAATATATTTCAGATTACTTTTGACTTAATCAAGGGCTAAAGAAGTGGTGACAATGGGGGGAAAGGAACCCCCAATGCAGCTGGTACTCCCTGTGTACTGCTAACACAAACATCTTTCTGGGCTCTCTTCTTCACCATTTCCATGGTGCCCATTAACATAGTACATAATTGTTCAGAGTTGTTCGTCTTCCATATGAAAGATGGCTTTAGTTTTACGAATATACTTTCACATTTGCTTGGTTCTTGACCATATTTGGGGTATCTTAAATAAAGTCTGCATTCTTCTGAATAAAAGTACTGCATTGTGAGACCTGGAGATAGAGAAATAGACATCCTTTGAGAAAAGGAGAAAGCAGTATTAAAAAACAGTAAATGAAATGGAGTTAGATTGATGGAACATAATAGGGAGATGAGGGAAGAAAACTAAATCAGGGAGATAAGTTATTGAAGCACTTGGAAAACTGGTAGTCATAACATAACAATAACTAATGTTTACATAGAACTTTAGAGTTTGCAAAATGTTTTTTGTACATGATCTCATTTGATTCTCACAACTATATAGTTACTACAGATATTAATCTCATTTCACAAGTGAGGAAACTGAGGCTCAAAAGAGATTAAAAAATAATAGCTAGTGTGTGGATAGTACTTTAAATCTTGCAAAGTACTTTATATATGTTACCTCTTTGATCCTTACAATAACCCTGTGAGGTAGGTGCTATTTTTATTCCTATTTTACAGATGAGGAAACTGAAGCTAAGATGAAGGGAAGTAACTTTTCCAGTGTCACACAATTTATTGTCTGAGGCAGGATTTTAATTCAGGGCTTCCTGATTCTAAGGTCAACATTTTATCCACTTGGTCACTAAGTATCAGAAGAGATTTAGACCTGGCTCTCAATTTATAAATCTGGCCATTTGAAAGAATGGACTTACCTTGGTGTCACAATGTGATATGGAGATCATTGATTCTTGAACAAGATCTAGCAGGTCTTCCCTAAGGCAATGGCTTCAAGTATAGTCTCTGTGATGGGCTCTAGGCCATTCCTCTGAGAACTCAGATGCTAAGTCTGGAGAGGCTAATTACAGGACATTTTCCACCAGGTGTGGATTTTTTTTTTTTTTTTTAGCCTCAGCAATTCATGAAAACTGACTATTAAGACTTTGGTGGAGAGGTTGAATTCTGCATTAATGGATGGAGTACTCATGCCAATATAATCTCATCCTTAAAAAATTAAAAATTTTTAATGTAGAATTATATAATGATGTCAGCAAAATTCAGCCTTAGAGGTCAAGATGAATATTGTTCTTCACAATGGTCTGTTTGGGAGCTTTATTATTTATTCAGGTGGAATTTCCATTTTGAAATTGCCTTCAGTAATAGGCCATCCCCTGCCTCCCTTCCCACCCAACTCCTTTGTCATAGATGCTCAAGTTGATGCACATGGTTAGGTTTCAGTATCCTCATCTATAAAATGGGGGGGGGGGTGTGAACCAAATCATCTCTCAAATCCTCTCCTCTAGATCCTATAATCCTTTAGGTTAGGAGGAGGGGGGGAAAAAAACATCAGAGAGAAAAAAATAGCCTCAGAGAGCCTGAGATTTTCCAGAGAGGGTACTGACCTGAGAAAATGGAGGCCCACTCACAAAGGGAATCACTAGTGTCAACTGAGCTCCCAAATTATGCAGAAATGAATTAGTAAATGAAAAATGATGAACAAGCTGATTTTAGAAAGGTCTGAAAAGATTTAAATGAATTGATGCTGAGTGAAATAAGCAGAACCAGTTATACATTGTACACAATAACAGCAAAAATGTGCGATGATCAGCTATGAAAAGCTGGGTACTTTTCAGGGCTTCAGTGATCCAAGGTAATCCCAAAAGACTTTGGACAGAAAATGCCATCTGTATCCAGAAAAAGAACTAAGGAGACTGAATGTAAATCGACATATTATGTTTCCTTCTGTTTTCTGTGTTGTTTTTTTTTCTCTCTCCCATGGATTTTCCCTTTTACTCTGATTTTTCTCTCCCAACATGATTCATAAAGCAATGTGCATTAAAAATAAGTTTACTAGGGAAAAAACCAACCCAAACAAACAAAAAAATTAGTTCTAGCTAATGTAAATTGGGATTGAGGTCTTGTCCTCATTTGGTTTGGGATCTTTTGTATGATGGACAGCTGGGTGGCTCTAGTTGGAACTTGAAGAATGATGAAAAATTTTAGGTGAGGACCTCAATTACCTGGAAGATGAAATGTGATTTTTCTACCCTTTATTGTTTGCATGTGTCGTGAGAAGAGAACAGTGGAAGGAGAGTCAGCAGATAGCATTTTCTAGCTCTAGCTCTGTCATTCAATTGCAAGGTTTTCAACCTCTCTGACCTCAAGTTTCTTCATTTCTAAGCTGAGTGCATAGAATAAAATGATTTTTTTAGGCCCTTTTCAGCTCTAACATTCCATGTTTTTAAATCATTTTGTCAAGAAGTACTAAGATAACTGCATGCTGCTTCTCTCCTATGTGCCCTGCCTGAAGGCCACAATCCTAAGCATCATGGTTTCTATAGCAACAACTGCTGTCCAAGCTGTTTCCCAAGTGATGGGGAAACTAAGAAAACCTACTCTTTTCACTCCTATAAATTGAACTGTAGAGACAGATTTAGTGTCACACGTGTCATGGACACACATACCATACCCACACACATATATATAGTGTCACACATATGGTGATTATACACATACCTTTACATGCCTGCACAGCAGTAATTATTCATGGCATGCATGACTTTATATTTATGCTGGACCTTCTGCCTGTTCCTTCCTACCCCTAAGTGCTTGATAGCTTCCACTGTCTTTTATATCTGAGACACCTCATGCCTCTGTACACCAGTTCAGTAATAACATGAGAATAAACATCAGAAGGTGAATGACAAGTTGCAAAGGAATAGTACAGATAATTAGTACTCCCTTTTCCATCATCCCTTCCCTGATATTGGTGCTCTTGGTATTTAGGCATGAGTGGTGCCTCTCTGTTAATCCTACATTAAGGAGTCTATCAAGCACATATATTTGTACAATGAATGTGGTTTGTGCACCAGGTGAAGCCAGATGTAAGCTTTGGGGTGGCCACCAGGGGGCAGCAGTACTCCACGCTGTCTCCTTTTACTTGCTGAGCTAATTAAGAGATGTCAAGCATCTTGTAATCCAGACCAGGGCCTTGGCTCTCCTATTAATCACCAGACATCCCAGCATTTCCAGCCCCACAGTCGTGGTTGCCTTAATTGTGGGGACAGGGCTAAGGAGATTTTTCATGTCCTGCAGAAAGAGGAAGGCTGAAGTCATAGGGCTGAGGACCCCTCGGATCCTCACTCTTATTATTTCTGGTGTTATGGGAGTATCTTTAGGCCTTCAGCCTCAGTCCATCACAGGCAACTCCAGAACCTAGGAGAATGGTCTAGGAATGGGATATGCTACCGGCTCTGAGCCAAGATTCAGATCAAGTTTCAGTCAAGGCTTCTCATTGTCTTTGTCTAGTACTAAAAGATCTTTAATCAACAGGTCCCCCTGGCTCTCGGGTCTTTTCTCTCCATATGGTCCATTCATTTTGATCTAATCAGGTAAAACTTGCTCACCATTTGCTCCCTATCCCTCCAACTTACCCATTTCCCTCCATACATGGCTGGATTTTTGGTCTGTCTTGAAATAGCCTTCCCTCTCCTTTTTGGAGCCATGTCTGTCTCCTTTAAACTCACTTCAAAGGTAACTTTTGAGTCTTACTGTGTGTCCCTGACCAAGTCAGTTAATGAAAGGTGGTCTCATGTTTAAGATTAGTCACTTAGGTCCTAAAGGTCTGTGATACTTTAATTTCCAGCTAGGTGACTCAGAGGATAGAGTTTTAGATCTGGAGTGAAGAAGACCTGAGTTGAAGTCTAGTTTCGGATACTTAGTACATTTGTGACTCTAAGATAATCACTTAACTTCTGTTTGCCTTAATTTCCTCAATTGTAAAATGGGGATGACAATTCTCACAGGATTGTTGTAAGGATCAATTAAGATTTATAAAAGAGTTTAGCACATTAACTGACACATAGTAGGTGCTTAATAAATAATTATTGTGAAACAAGCAGAACTAGAAATACATTGTACACAGTAACAGCAAAAATGTGCAATGATCAACTGTGAAAGACTTGGTTCTTCTCAGTGGTTCAGTGATCTAAAACAATCCTAATAGATTTTGGATAGAAAATGCCATCTACATCCAGAAAAAGAACTAAGGAGACTGAATGTTAGTCAACACATTCTGTTTTTTGCCTCTCTCTCATGATTTTTCCCTTTTGCTCTGATTTTTCTCTCCCAACATGATTCATAAAGCAATGTGTGTCAAAAATAAATTAATTTTAAAAAGACTGAAGCATTAAAAAATAAATGTTTATTGCTTCTTTATTCCCTTATGATTTTTTGATCTTTACTGACCTCACTGTACTGTACTCCAGTTTTTCCTGTTCTGGCTTCCTTCTTGCACAGTCTCTTTTCTTTAGACTGCATGGCACCATTTTCTCCAGCAATATATGCTTAGTATATATGTATGTATAAGTGCTCTGGTTTTAGAAAATCCTGAATCAGAAAATCTGAAATCATATAAAGGATAACAATTTACATTTTAGAAGAGACTATCCAAAAATATATTTAAAATATGATTCAGTCTTTAAAACTTCAATTTTCATGACTTTTCAAAAACATTCATATTTCATAAAATGTTAGATTCTTACATGTATATGTATACATATATATTGTTTTTTATATACATATATGGAGAGAAAGAATTCTGCATGGTAGCTGTTGGTTGTTTCTATAGTTACATGTTGTGAAAATGAATTTATATGTGTGCCTTCCAGACCACATCTGGAGAATTGTGTTCATCTGGGTTCCATATTTCAGGAAAGACATTGACATCCCCCTACTATATGATATCACTGAAAGTGCAACCAAGATAGTAAAGCAGCTGTACAGTTCATGCCATCTTAGAAGCATTTGAAGGAACTAAGGGCATTTAGGGAAGAGAAGAGGCATGAAAATGATAACTACTTACAGATATTTAAAAGGTAAGGGATCTTAACAGACATTTGCTTGCTGTATTTAATTATCAGAAAAAGATTAGACTTGTTCTATGAGTGCCCCAAAGAGCAAAATTAAAACTATTTGGTAGAAGTTCTAGGGAGATAGATTTTGACTTAACACAGAAAAAAATATTCCCAACAATTAGAGCTGTGTATCTCATTACTAGAGTTACTCAAGCAGAAACTTGGTGATTGCTTGTTGGTAGTGATGTATAGGAGATCCATTTTTAAGGGAAAGAAGTTCCTTCTAACTCTCAAATACTATAATTTTTTTTTGTAATAGTAGTGACTATATCTTCTTTTTTCTTCCCCTTTCCCTGCCCTAGTCCTAACCTCTGAGCCCCTCAGTTGGTCTATTACTGAAGACAGAAAATACTACATCTCTTTTTTCTTCCTGCAGTATTTAGACCATTGCTCATACATGGATATCCCATCAGTGCTGTTGACTTGATTCCGTTATTCCATTTCTGAGACTGAGGGAGGGAGTGCTTAAAATATTTTCCTTCTTCTTCCTCCATTTGCCTCTCTTTCCCATCAATTTCAACTCCATAGTCAGACCCAGAATAATAATAAAAATTTAAGTTTACATAGCTCTTTAAGGTTTACAAAGCGCCTTCTCCTGACAATAACGTTGTTGGGTAGGTAGTCAGTACAAATGTTAACTGTTTTATAGATGAAGAAGCTAAACTTAGAAGTTTGAGATAATGGCTCAGCCCAAGGAAAGAGGGAGAAACATATGTGTGGTTATTAAGGGAAAGTAACCTAAGAAAAAGAAACAATATGGTCCTATGGGACCATTCCTCATGGTTTCCCAAACCCTAACCTGTCAGAAGTCTCCCAAAAGCAGAGCTTTTTGACCTTTTCCAAGTCATGTACTTTGTTAGGCAGTATGGTGAAGTTTGAGCACCCCTTCTTAGAATAAAGTTTTTATTATCTACATTTATAATCGAAGTAAATGCTTAATTTCATTTAGAGGTTAGTGGAAATTAAGTCACTTTTTCCCCATTCAAGTTCAGTGATCCTAAGATCTATTCCATGGACTCCCCAAGTTAAGCACTTCTTTAGAAAATCCATGAGGATACAAGAACAAGGGAGGCAAGACCTGCAAACAATATGGTAGATATTGATATTCCTGCCCTTGGAACTTGGTGGGATTGGAGTTAAAGTGCT
>JAJPUD010011562.1:0-10970 GCA_023553655.1 Myrmecobius fasciatus
ATGCTCAAAAAGGTGTCAAACTGTGCATACCCTTTGACCCAGCAGTGTTTCTACTGGGCCTATATCCCAAAGAGATCTTAGAGGAGGGAAAGGGACCCACATGTGCAAGAATGTTTGTGGCAGCCCTTTTTGTAGTGGCTAGAAACTGGAAACTGAAGGGATGCCCATCAATTGGAGAGTGGCTGAATAAATTATGGTATATGAATGTTATGGAATATTATTGCTCAGTAAGAAACGACCAGCAGGACCATTTCAGAGAGGCCTGGAGGGACTTGCATGAACTGATGCTGAGTGAAACGAGCAGAACCAGGAGATCATCATACACAGCAACAACAGTATTAGATGATGATCAGTTCTGATTGACATGGCTCTCTGCAACAAAGAATTGTCTCAAACCAGTTGCAATTGTTCACTGAAGAAAACCATATACACCCAGAGAGAGGGAAATGAAATATGGATCACAACGCAACTTTTCATGATCTCTATTGTCATTTGCTTGCGTTGTGTTGCCTTTCTCTGATTCTTTTTTTTTCCCTGTAGATAGGATTTTTCTTGCATAACTTCTCAAGCATTTCAACATTATTAACATGTAGTGGACTTCCTGCCATCTAGGGGAGGGGAGGGGACTGGGGGTAAAATTTGTAATGGAAAGCTTTGTAAAGATCAATGTTGGGGAACTACCCAAACATATGTTATACAAATAAAAAGCTTTAATAAAAAAAAGAAATACACGTGGAATTTCTTATATTTCTTAGGAAATATATTTCTTTTCCTACTTTCCTTATAATACTAATTGATTTCCTTACTATGTTTATTCAAAGCAGTACAATACACACACACACACACACAGGAGTAGTAGTTCAACAATATGCTTGAGGAATGGAAGAGAATTCAGAAATAATTGGTTTAAATTCCTTTATTTTATGGATGAGTAAAGTAATTGGCTTACCCTAGGCATAGCTATTTATTTGATTTAAACCCTGATTTTTACACATTTGTTTCCTTCTTTTTAAAATAAGATCAAATTTCTACATAAAAGGTTGTCATATTATGGAGTTCTTGATATCTACACATATTAGATATCAAGTACAGACAACACAGGAACACTTCATTCACTAAAAATTATGAGGATACAAGCCATTCTTCAATTGATAAATGGTCAAAGAATATGAACAATTTTTAGATGAAATTAAAACCAATTCTTTTCATATGAAAAAAAGTCTAAATCACTATTGATCAGAAAAATGAAGTTTAAGACAATTCTGAAGTACCACTACACATCTTTTAGATTGGCTAAGATGAGAGGAAAAGATAATGACGAATTTTGGAGGGAAGAAGGGAAAACTGGGACACTGATACTTTGTTGGTGGAGTTATGATTTGATCCAACCATTCTGGACAACAATAAGGATCCATGCCCAAAGAGCTATCAAACTATGCATTCCCTCTGAATTAGCAGTGTCTCTACTGGGCCTGCATCCCAGAAAGAGCATAAAAAAGGGAAAAGGACCCAAATATGCAAAAATGTTTTGTACAGGGAAGGAACGAGAAACTGAGTGTATGTCCATAAATTGGAAAATGGTTGAATAGATTATGGCATAGGAGTGTTACAGAATATTATAGTTTTATAAGAAATGATCAGCAGGATGATTTCAGAGAGGTCTGGAGAGACTTACCTGAACTGATGCTAAGTGAAGTGAGTAGAACTAAGAGAACATTGTATACAGCAATACCAAGATTATTATGATGATCAGTTCTGATGGACATGGCTCTTCTCAATAGCAAAATGATTCAGGCCAGTTCTAGTGGTCTTGTGATGAAGAGAGGAATCTGCACCCAGAGAGAGAACTATGGGGACAGAGTGTGAATCACAATATGGTGTTTTCCTTTTGTTGTTGTTGTTGTATTACTTGCATTTTGTTTTCTTCCTAATTTTGCCTCTTTCTGATATGATATAGAAGAAATGCACATGTTTAACATGCTGGAATACTTGTCATCTAGGGGAGAGGTAGAGAGAAGAGTGGGAGAAAAGCAAATTGGAAGACAAAGATTTTAAAGGGTGAATGTTGAAAACTATGCATATGTTTTGAAAAAAAGCTTTATAAAAATAAAATAAAATTTATGTTTCAAAGCTTTTCTACCCCCAAAAAAATTGTTAGTATAAATTGCACATAAAATTTCTTCAAATTATGACTTCAAGAAAATGACAGACATTTTAATTATTTTTTTGTTTCATATGTTAGTTTTGTTACAATTACATTGCTAAATTCTTGGGCTAGGAGCTGATAACTTCTACATTTTCTGGGAATCAGAGCGCATGGCTTTCCAATACAGGATTTCCAATATGCTCAGTGAATGCTTATTAATGAATTCATTGACTCTTCTTACACATGTAAACTCATTGATGTAAATACTTCTCTAATATTCTTCACAATTACAAAAAGTGTAGTTTCTCTGTAATTGTTTACAAATCTTTAGTAAAGAGAATAACAGTGTGAGGTTTGGTGAACAGTAAAGCATTCATAACATAAAAAACAGTATTTTTTATTGATTGTCATAGTTGCAATAATGTTTAAGTATGGTTTCTAGTTATGTTTCTATTTTATAGTAATTGCATTGTTTTCCTATACTATAAAGTTTTTAAAAGTAATTTTCATAGGTGTTTGTTTCTACATTTACAAACATACAGATTACCTTGTAATTTAATTTGAAATGTTAATTAATACTATGAATTAGAGATAAATTTATATATTCCTTTCATTATGCATGGTTTAAAGCAAGCCAGGTCCATGAAGTTTTCTTTTCTACAGGATAATCAGCAGTTTGCATCATGGACCATTCTGTATTACTGACTACCTCTGCCCACTTTCTCCCTGGCTTCCATTCGCCACCTGCTCTCCAGCTGCTATTTCTCCTGCTGCTACCATGGCTTTCTACTCCTCAGCATCATACTTTAAAAATTTTTGGTGAATAAAGAAATATCAATATAGGCCCACATGGAATATGTTATCCAAGAATGCTACAAAAAGAAAGGGGCATCAAGATTTTTTTTAATTATTTTTTTTATTTGCATAACATATGTGTGGGTAATTCTTCAACAATAACCCTTACATAGCTTTCTGTTACAAATTTTCCCCCCAACTCCCCACCCCTCCCCTAGATGGCAGGATATCCATTACATGTTAATTATGTTAAAATATTGGCAAATCAAATATATGTATACCTATTTCCAAACTCATCACTGTTGTGCAAGAAAAATCTTATCTACACCAACGATATATCAGATAAAGGAAACACAATGTAAGCAAACATCAATCAAGGAGTATGAGAATGTTATGTTGTGGTCCACATTTCACATCCCTCCCTCTGAGTGTATATGGCTTTCTTCAGTGAACAATTGGAGGTGGTTTGAAACATTTCATTGTTGAAGAGAGCCATGTCCATCAGAATTGATCATCATATAGTATTGTTGTTGCCGTGTATAATGATCTCCTGGTTCTGCTCATTTCACTCAGCATCAGTTCATGTAAGTCCCTCCAGGCCTCTCTGAAATCATCTTGCTGGTCATTTCTTACAGAACAATAATATCCCATAATATTCATATACCATAATTTATTCAGCCATTCTCCAATTGAAGGGCATCTATTCAATTTCCAGTTTCTAGCCACTACAAAAAGGGCTGCCCCAAACATTCTTGCACATGTGGGGCCTTTTCCTTCCTTTATGATTTCTTTGGGATATAGGCCCAATAGAAATGCTGCTGGGTCAAAGGGTATGCACAGTTTGATAACTTTTTGAGCATAGCTCCAAATTGTTCTCCAGAATGGCTGTATCTGTTCACAGCTCCGCCAACAATGCATCAGTGTCCCAGCCCTCCCACATCCCCTCCAACATTCATCATTAACTTTTCCTGTCATTTTAGCCAATCTGACAGATGCGAAGTGGTACCTCAGGGTTGTCTTGATTTGCATTTCTCTGATCAATAGTGATTTGGAGCACCTTTTCATAGGGCATCAAGATTTTTGATTCAGTGTTAATGTGCACATTATTTTTCACCTCCAATACAAACTGATCTCATTTTTTTGAAGTCTTATATAACATAAGGCTAGGTAGCATAGTGAAAAAATAAGACAAAGAGAAAAGATAACGTTAGTTTCATTCCTGCTTCTACTATTTACCAACTATGAGACCATGGGTAAGGCATTGAAATTTTCTGAGACAGTTTCTCATTGTTAAAGTGGTTGTCATAACAATCAAATATGTTACTATATATATAATATTTTTGTACTTCATAAAGCTCTAAAACGACATCAGTTAATTCTGTTTTAGATTATATTTTAGAAGGATTTCATAAAGAAACATAGCTATATGTAAAGGCAAATATTTATTTTGAATCACATTTTATTCTGGCTTTTAAATATTATTTTGGAGATGTCTTCCCATGGGCAGGAGGAAAACATTGTATAGCACATACATAAATGTTGGGAGGGGGTGTTATTCTTAACTTAATTCCTACTGTCATTGCCATGATGCATATATATAATAAGCCTACATCTTCCTTTGAGGCTACGGGAGTTAACAGTAGAGATCAGAGGCAATTTCCTGATGTTATGATGTAGTTCATTGACTATCACTGATTATCAATGTCATTCAGATTTCATTAGAATTGAAAAAGGAACATTTCCTGAGGTGATAAAATGAAAAACGCTGTCCAAAACACTTGTCCCTGCCACCAAGCTCAATAAATCTGTCAAACACTTCCAAAAATACATCCATCATACAGAAAAAAGTAGGTTCAAATTCAAAGAGCACATGTAGCAAAAAGATTATTCACAGTTTTTGATAGTTAGAAGTTATTTTCACTCTTTAATATGAGATATTCAACATATTCACTTTAGGTTTCTTTCTGAGTTCCTTTAAAAATTCTGAAACTGTCCTTCTTCACTATGGTTCTCAATGTAGAGATGGAAAAAGCATCAGCTATTCTGGAGATATTGGAATGCTAATAGGAAAGTTCAAATCTTGCAGTATTGTACTCTGAAATTCATGATGTCCTTTACAAGAGAGGAAAAGCACCCGAGTTGGGGATTAACTGAATGACAACATATAAGTACCTGAACAATGTAATCTTACAGAATAAAGAGGTTTTGGGGGCATACAGAAAGGATCCATACTTTTACGACTAGTTGGGAAATGAAGTGTTACAGGTGAGTTACAGAGCTCAAGTTATTTTTCAGGTTGAAAAGTTTGCTGAATGATGAATGCAGAGGGTACTTCTCAATTGATTTCTCCTTAGAGATTTTGTTTAAATGCTTTCTTCCACTTTTAATATTCTCTACTTTCTCTGGATTAAAACTCATTTGATATTTTATGGATGGCCCAAGGAATGATTGAGTTTCCCTTATTCAACCCAACTATTCTTCTAGGTGATTGTCATCCAATCAATTAGTTAACTGTTATTTAAGGGCATATTAAAACTTTACTAAGCACAAAACTTGGCTTAATGATTTTTTTGCCACTTAAAATATCTGAATGTTTGGGATATATATTCAATCTTGTTAAAGAATCACTTAGTTTAAGTGTTGTGTGATTTAAATACACAGACACATATATGTGTATATGTGTCTCTGTGTGCATATAGATAGATATAGATATGTAAATATGGATATATTCATCCTTACACTAAATACGCTCAAAATAACATTTTAGAATCCAACATACAATTGTGACCTTCTTTATCAAAATACAATCTATTTAAATTTCATCTGGACCATCCCTATGAGGAAAGTTCAGGAAAAGAATTTATCTTCACAGTAGAGTATTCAGCACAAGTAATCCCTATTTCATCAGAATTGTTTCCTTAGTTTAGGAGATCCTGATATTCTAGCCACCACAGCTGATTAGCATATCAGAATTTAAAAGATTTTTCATTTAAAAAAAGTACTTTCTCAGACAGAATTTGGACTACTTTGGTTCATTAAAGCCATATTACATCCATTTACCAAATAATGCATAATAAGTTTAAAGAAATGTTATTTCTTTTTTTTAACTTTTTTTTTGGTTAAATCTTTTTATTTGCAAAACATATGAATGGGTAATTTTTCAATATTGACCCTTGCAAAGCTTTCTCTTACAAATTTTTCCCTCCTACCCCTCACACCCTCCCCTAGATGGCAGGAAGTCTAATACATGTTAATTATGTTAAAATGTTTGACAGATCAAATATTTGTATACATATTTATACAGTTATCTTGTACAGGAAAGGAAAACAAACAACCTTAGAGGAAAACATAATGAAAGCAAACAACAATAGAGAGTGTGAAAATGTTACATTGTGGTACAGACTCAGCTGGAACTGGTTTGAAACATCCCGTTGTTGGAGAGAACCATGTCCATCAGAATAGATCATCATATAGTCTTATTGTTGTCATGTACAATAATCTCCTGATTCTATTCATTTCACTCAGAATTAGCTCATGCGAGTCTCTCCATGCGAAATCATCCTGCTGGTCGTTTCTTACACAAGAATAATATTTTATGACATTCAAATACCATAATTTATTCAGCCACTCTCCAATTGATGGGCATCCTTTCAGTTTTCAGTTTCTAGCCACTACAAAAAGGGCTGTCACAGACATTCTTGCGCATGTGGGTCCCTTTCCTTCCTTTAAGATTTCTTTGGGATATAGGCCCAATAGAAACACTGCTGGGTCAAAGGGTATGCACAGTTTGATAACTTTTTGAGTACAGTTCCAAATTCCTCTCCAGAATGGTTGGATCCATTCACAGTTCCACCAACAATGCATCAATGTCCCACTTTTCCCATATCCCCTCCAACATTTGTCATTATCTTTTCCTGTCATCTTAGCTAATCTGACAGTAATGTTATCTCCGAGTTGTCTTAATTTGCATTTCTCTGATCAATAGAAATTTGGAGTACCTTTTCATATGACCAGAAATAGTTTTAATTTCATCATCTGAAAATTGTCTGTTCATATCCTATGACCATTTATCAATTGGAGAATGGCTTCAATTCTTATAAAGATGAGTCAATTCTCTATATATTTTTAGAAAGAGGCCTTTATCAGAACCCTTAAATGTAAAGATGATTTCTCAATTTAATACTACCCTCCTAATCTTGTCTGCATTAGTTTTGTTTGTACAAAAACTTTTTAACTTAATAAAATCAAAATTATATACATGGTGTTTAATTAAGAGTTCCAGTTCTTCTTTAGACACAAATTCTTTCCTCCTCCATACATCTGAGAAGTAAACTATCTTATGTTCCTCCAATTTGCTTATAATATCATTCATAATATCTAATCATGAACCCATTTAGATCTTATCTTGGTACGTGGTGTTAGGTGTGGGTCAAGACCTAATTCCTTCCACACTAGTTTCCAATTTTCCCAGCAGTTTTTGTCAAATAGTGTGTTCTTATCCCAAAAGCTGGGGTCTTTGGGTTTATAAAACACTAGACCACTGTAGTTATTGTCTAGTTTGTCCTCTGATATTATCCTATTCCACTGATCAACTACTTTATTTTTAGCCAGTACCAAATGGTTTTGATGTCCACTGCTTTATAATATAATTTTAGATCTGGCATAGCAAGGTCACCTTCATCAGCCTTTTTTTTCTCCATTAATTCCCATGAGATTCTTGACCTTTTGTTCTTCCAAATGAACTTTGCTACTATTTTTTTCTAGGTATGTAAAATAATTTCTTGGGAGTTTGATTGGTATGGCACTAAATAAGTAAATTAGTTTGGGTAGTATTGTCATTTTTATTATATTCACTCAGCCTACCCATGAGCACTTGATGTTTTTCCAACTGGTTAGATCTGACCTTATTTGTGTGGAAAGTGTTTTGTAGTTTACTTTGGATAGTTCATGACTGTTCCTTGGCAGATACATTCCCAAATATTTTATACTATCAATAGTTCTTTTGAATGGAATTTCTTTTTGTATCTCTTGCTGCTGAACATTGTTGGTAATATATAAAAACGCTGATGATTTATGTAGATTTATTTTATATCCTGCAACTTTGCTAAAGTTGTGAATTGTTTCCAGCAGTTTTTTAGTTGTGTCTCTAGGGTTCTCTAGGCACACCATCATGTCATCTACAAAGAGTGATAATTTGGTTTCCTCATTACCTACTCTAATTCCTTTAATCTCTTTTTCTTCTCTTATTGTCAAAGCTAACATTTCTAATCCAATATTAAATAGTAATGGTGACAGTGAGCAGCCTTGTTTCACTCCTGATCTTATTGGGAATGGTTCTAGTTTGTCTCCATTACATAGGATGCTTGCTGATGGTTTTAAATACATGCTACTGATTTAAAGAAAATTTAAAAAATTTACTTATTTACTGATTTAAGTTTAAGGAAAAGCCCATTTATTCTTGGATTTTCTAGTGTTTTTAATAGGAAAGGGTGTTGGATTTTATCAAATGCTTTTTCTGCATCTATTGGGATAATCATATGATTTTTGTTAGTTTGGTTATTAATATAATTGATTATTCTGATAGTTTTCCTAATATTGAACCAGCCCTGCATTCCTGGTATAAATCCTACTTGGTCATAGTGTATTATCCTGGGGATGACTTTCTGTAATCTTATTGCTAATATCTCATTTAGGATTTTTGCATCAATATTCATTAGGGAAATTGGTCTATAATTTTCTTTCTCTATAGAAATGCTATTTCTTTTAAAAAATTCAGCATATAAATTAAACATATATAAGTGACGTATCCCTTTATGACTAACAATTTGAAGATCTGTAGGTGCTAATTTTTTCTATAGCGTGTCTTTAAAGCTGATTCTGATGTTTCTTTGAAGTTTTCTTTAAAGTTAGGGACCTGAAAAATGTATCTCTATGCAGCACCTTTAAATGTAGGCTACACTATATCTATAACACAATTAAAGTAAAACTGAACTAAATAAATATGTAAAAATGATACTTACTCATTTATTAAATAAAATATATTACCTTGACAAGCATTTCCAAATATATTCTATTATTTCCTAAAATAATTATGATTCACTTATTTAGAGTAGATAAATAGGGTCTTGGGATATAGAGTTTATTTATAGGTAGGTCCTCATATCATTCATGGTTTGAGAGCTATAAGGGACCCCAGAGATATTCTATTCCATACCAGTCATGATTTAAATGAGGAACATGAAGCATAAAAAGGTTAAATGAATTAATCAAAGACATCTACTGAATAAGTAATGGAGACAAAAATGAGCACCAAGGTCACCTCACTCCATAGTCATTTTCCTCTTGTTTTCCCATTGCATTACATTGTATTCTGAAAGTATTTTATTTTGTATGTGTTAGGTTCCTACACTGTGCCAGTCACTGGGGATACATAACAAACAAACAAACAAAAAATAATATAGTCCTGTTTCTTTTTTTTTAATTTAATTTTTTTATTAAAGCTTTTCATTTGTATAACATATGTATGGGTAGTTCCCCAGCATTGATCTTTACAAAGCTTTCCATTACAACTTTTACCCCCAGTCCCCTCGATGGCAGGAAGTCCACTATATGTTAATAATGTGGAAGTACTTGACAAGTTGTACAAGAAAAATCCTATCTACAAGAAAAAAAAAAGAAAATCAGCGAAAGGAAACACAATGCAAGCAAACATCAATAGAGATCACAAAAATGTTACGTTGTGGTCCATATTTCATATCCCTCTCTCTGGGTGTATATGGTTTTCTTCAGTGAACAATTGGAATTGGTTTAAGACAATTCTTTGTTGCAGAGAGCCATGTCCATCAGAAGTGATCATCATGTAATACTGTTGTTGCTGTGTATAATGATCTCCTGGTTGTGCTTGTTTCACTCAGCATCAGTTCATGCAAGTCTCTCCAGACCTCTCTGAAATCGTCCTTCTGGTCGTTTCTTACAGGAAAATAATATTCCATAACATTCATATACCATAATTTATTCAGCCATTCTCCAATTGATGGGCATCCATTCAGTTTCCAGTTTCTAGGAACTACAAAAAGAGCTGCCACAAACATTCTTGCACATGTGGGTCCCTTTCCCTCCTCTAAGATCTCTTTGGGATATAGGCCCAGTAGAAACACTGCTGGGTCAAAGGGTATGCACAGTTTGATAACTTTTTGAGCATAGCTCCAAATTGCTCTCCAGAATGGTTGGATCTGTTCACAGTTCCACCAACAAAGTATCAGTGTCCTAGTTTAACCACATCCCCTCCAACATTCATCGTTATCTTTTCCTGTCATTTTAGCCAATCAGACAGGTGTATTCCTATACTCTCTAGGATTTTTAAAAGGAAAGGATGTTGGATTTTATCAAAGGCTTTTTCTGCATCTATTGAGATAATCATATGGTTTTTGTTAATTTGGTTATTAATATAATTAATTATGCTGATAGTTTTCCCAATATTGAACCAGCCCTGCATCCCTGGTATAAATCCTACTTGGTCATAGTGTACTATCCTGGGGATGATTTTCTGTAATCTCATTGCTAATATGTTATTTAAAATTTTTGCATCAATATTCATTAGGGAAATTGGTCTATAGTTTTCTTTCTCTCTTTTCACCATACCTGGTTTAGCTATCAGCACCATATCGATCTCATAGAAGGATTTTGGCAGTATACCTTCTGTTCCTATTTTCTCAAATAGTTTGTGTCGTATTGGAATTAATTGTTCTTTGAATGTTTGGTAGAATTCACATGTAAATCCATCTGGCCCTGGAGATTTTTTCTTAGGGAGTTGGTTAATAGCTTATTCTATTTCTTTTTCTAGTATGGGGCTATTTAAATAATTTATATCCTCTTCTGTTAACCTGGGCAATCTATATTTTTGTGGATATTCCTCCATTTCATTTAGATTATCAAACTTACTGGCATAAAGTTGGGAAATGTAACTTCTAAATATTGCTTTAATTTCCTTTCCAATGGAGGAAAGTTCTCCCTTATCATTCTTGAGACT
>JAJPUD010011562.1:17732-31035 GCA_023553655.1 Myrmecobius fasciatus
GTGTGTGATTCTAATTACTGATCCTCGGTATTTGAATTGTTTCTTTCTAGCTGCTAGCAGAATCTTTTCCTTGGTGCGATAATCCTGAAATTTAGCCACGATATTCCTTGGGGTCTTAATTTTGGGGTCTCTTTCAGGAGGTGATCGGTGAATTCTTTCAATGGTGATTTTGCCTTCTGATTCTACAATCTCAGGGCAGTTTTCTTTCAGGATTTCCTGGAAGATAGTGTTTAGATTCTTTTTTTCATCATGGCTTTCAGGAAGTCCTATAACCCTTAGATTGTCTCTCCTAGATCTATTTTCCAAGTCAGTTGTTTTTCCTAGGTGATATTTCATATTTTCTTCTAATTTTTCATTTTTTTTTGTTTTTGTTTGACTGATTCTTGAAGTCTTATTGAGTCATTCACTTGCATTTGTTCAATTCTTATTTTTAAAGTGTTGATTTTCTCAGTTACCTTTTTAAGGTCCTTTTGTAACAGGCCAATCGAATTTTTTTTGTTCATTGCACTCTTTTTCCACTTCACTGATTTTATTTTTCAATAAATTGGTGTCTTTTTCATATCTCTTTTGCAGGGCATCATATCCTTCTTGCAAGATATTGTATCCTTCTTGCACTGATTTCAATTTATTTTCTCATTTATCCTCCACCTTTCTTTTGAGGTTCTTTATGCAGTCTTCAAGAAAGGCCTTTTGAAAAGGGGACCTGTGATGGTCCTTAATAACTTCATTTGGAGTTTTGTCTAAAGGAACCTCTGGATCTGGGGTCATCCCTTCTTTCTCTTGATAAAAGCTGTCTATGGTGAGAGCTCTCTTTTGCTTCTTCATTTTTTTTAGAAAGCATGGATGTCTCTTTAAGGCTAGGAAAAAACGGTGTCTGAAGATCTTTGCCCTGGGTCAATTTGGCGAATTAACTTAAGGTGCTGGACTGGTGGGGGCTAGGACTAAGTTCTTTTATTACTCCTCAAACTAGGCAAGTCTGCCAGAACACTTCCCCAATCAGGGCAGAGTGCCACAAGTGCCTCAGATAAACTCCAGGTGTTTGGAGTTTGGAGTTTGGAGTTTCTGCCAGGATGAGCTGAGTACCACCCTCACTCCTGGCATGCCTGGAGTCCACTGTTTATCCCTCCATCCAAGTTTAACAAACCTGATATGAAGTTCTTCAAAAAGCAGTATCCAAATGTTTCTGGATTCTTTGACTTGAAGATCAGTTCAGAGGCTTATTTTATTGTTGTTTTGAGAGAAGATCGGAGGAGGACACAGAGAGTCACGTTTTTCACTCCGCCATCTTGGCTCCACCCCTAAAATATCTATAGTCCTGTTTCTTAAAGAACTTATCTTATATTAGGCTGATAGGTCACTATATGTTGGTTGTTCACTCTTTTAGTAGATCTGCATTTTTATCATTTAAAATAATCATGTCTTAACATACAGCTTTGAAGAGTCTGAATATTGGCAATAATATCTATGTTTTGGTTTTTTTTGTTTTTGTTTTTCAGGTGATCAATATGGATAAGAGAAAACTTAACAACAATTTCATGTGTTCTCTACTAACAAATCTCCACTTTAATTTTTAACTAATCTTGGTAAACATCACTTCCTCCTTTGAAATTCCCCCATTCTCACCGCTAACAATAAAGTAGTTCAACTAAATGATCCTTTAGTTCCAGTTTAAATTGCTATGACACCATAAAAACTTAAGAGGGTGAAATGTAGTTACCACTAAATTTGCCTTGATGGTTTTCCAGAACCAGGAATGATAATTTTTATTGAGGAGATCCAGGGTAAGGTAGCATCATAGGCATTAAGACTTTTGAGGACCAGCAGCAAGAGATACAGAGATAAATTACATTTAAGATAACTGTAGGACAAATAAAATATTTAGGAGTTGACCTGGCAGGACAAACACAGAAACTATATGAACACAATTATAAAACACTTCTCACACAAATGAAATAAGGTCTAAACAATTACAAATATAGTGATTGCTCATGGGTAGGTTGAGGTATAACATAATAAAAATAAAATTTTGTTTACTTGTTCAGTACTATACCAATCAAACTGTCAGGAATTATGATATAAAACTAAAAAAAATAATAGCAAAATTCATCTGGAAGAAAAAAACAACAAGAATATCAAGGGAATTAATGGAAAAAAATAGAAATAATGGTGGCTTAGAAATACCAGATCTAAAATTCTAATATAAAGCAGCAGTCATCAAAACCATTTGGTACTGGCTAAGAAATAGAGTAGTGAATCAGCAGAAAAGATTAGGTATACTTGACATAATAATAAATGGCTATAGAAATCAAATATTTGATAAAAACCCAAATCCAAGCTTTTAGGATAAGAACTCAGCATTTGACAAATATTGCTGGGAAAACTGGAAAATAATATGTCAGAAAATACATCTCAGACCTCATGCCAAAAGATGCTGAGTGAAATCAGCAGAACCAGGAGATCTTTATACACAACAACAATAAGAGAATCATTATACACAACAACAAAAGACTATATGATGATCAATTCTGATGGACATGTTTCTCTTCAACAATGAAATATTTCAAACCAGTTCCAATTGTTCAGTGATGAAGAAAGCCATATACACCCAGGGAGAGGCCTGTGAGATCTGAGTATGCACTACAACATATCATTTCCATACTCTCTATTGATGTTTGCTTGCATTTTCTTTTCCTTCTCAGGTTTTTTTGTTTGTTTGTTTTCTTGTTGATCTGATTTTTCTTATATGGCAAGATAAATATACATATGTATAAACATATTCAACCTGTCAAATATTTTAACATAATTAACATGTATTAGAATTTCTGCCATCTAGGGGATGAGGTGGGGGAGAAGGAGGGAAAATTTTGTAAAATTTGCAAGGGTCAATGTTGAAAAATTACCCATGCATATGTTTTGCAAATAAAAAGCTTTAACAAAAAAAAAAGAAAAGAAAAGTTTGGAAATATTTACATGAACTGGTGCTGACCAAAACAAGCAGAACCAGAAATACAATGTACATAATAACAGCAATATGTTTGATGATGATCACCTATGAAAAAACTTGGCTCTTTTCAGTGATTCAGTGATCCAAGGCAATCATAATAGCCTTTGGATAGAAAATGACATCTTAATGCAGAAAAAGAATTATGGAGATTGTAGATAAAACAGCATAAGCTATATTCACCTCTTTTTTTGTTTGTTTGTTTTTTCTTTCCCATGTTTTTTTTTTGTTCTGTTTTTTTTTCTCCCAACATGATTAATAAAGCAATGTGTATTACATATAAATAAATAGAAAGCTGTTGAGGAAATGATCAATAATATGAAAAGGTTCAGAAGAAACAGGAAGTGCCAACATCCAGGACAGGTATGCTTGATATTATTGTTTTTGTCATTAGGTTACTCTGTATGAAGCTTTAGGATAGAATTTATTAAATTTGTTGTGAGTCATGCACTGATGATGATGATCTGGTGGAGTCTGTGAATGTCTTCTTAAAAGAATCCTATTAAATATGTAAAATGAAATAAAGGATTATAATGGAAACTCTACATAACACACATGTGTGTTTATATCCCCACATATATATAATGCATACATATATATATTTATATGTACATATACACATATATTTACACATATGTATGTTTTTGTATTTATTAAAATTAATAGAGTATAAAAAGGAGGAAGTAGGTAATTCCAGAACACCTCTTTTCTTCCTGAATCATGAATCCTGTTCTTCAAGGCATTTCAACATTGGATTTTTATGTATATTTCTCCCATTTCAAAATTAAAGTGTAATAATAAAATTGAACAAAAATATTCTTATTGTTTCATTTTGAACATTTTACCTTACACTCAAGTTCTGTTTATTTGACTCCTGATTGTATAGAGCTAAACTTGAATCAATGCCAGTGGAAAGTAAGCGCTGGCAGGTCTGACTAAGAAGGACAGACTAAGTATTTTGATAGATTATGTATCTGTTGTCTAAAGACTAATTTGAAGAGTTGAATCATTATTTGGTTTTAAATTATTATTAAACCCACCATTTTCCCCGAACTGCTATATTCCTTGATAGATCTTTATTATTAGTTGTACAGGAATATTCATTCATAAAAAATCAGGATCTTAAAAATATTTGAGACAGAGTTCATAAATCCAAACAAAGTTTTTAGAATGAGTACTTTGCATCTTTTATTTGGGCAGCAGTCTCCTTATTAACATTTTTGCACCTTTGGTGTCATAAATTTTCAGCCTTTGTTGTTAATGGAACTATGAATTCAGTAGTTTTCATACTTGTGCATTATATTACTTATACATATGCTCATTTAAAAGTCTATAGCAGCAAATATTGGATATTTTTGACTTTTATTCTTTAATTTTTTTCTTTATTCTGAGGAAAAAAATTAAAATGTTTGGCTTTTCATCACTACCTTTAATCCTCTTATGCATAACTATTCTGCTATAATGTTTTTTCTTTTATTTGATTTTCACTTTTTATCAATAGCTATCCAGAAGTTTTAAGCCCTACTGATATTATTTATCAGTAATCTTAATAACTTAATTTTAATTCTTAAATTAATTAAAATTACAGAGCTGTATCATAGTTATTAGTGCCTTTTTTCTACACAAAATAAAAATCACATATTAAATGTTGGGAAGTGAATTAAGTTTTGTATGAATACAAAAGTACACATCAGAACATTTTCTTATTTTAATGCTACTGTTTTAAAAATTTTGCAAAGAACTTTTTTCATAAAATGTAATGTAAACAATGAAAGTAGTTTTATACCATTTTACAGATAATGATACTAAAGGCCATAGATGTTATGTGGCAAATACCCTGTACATGAAGGGAGTCAGGATATGATGCCTAATTTTCAAAACTATAGCTTCCAAATGTCAGTATTGTAAGTTAAAAAACTTATTTCACTAAAAAGTTGTAACCTCTTTAGTTAGAAATTGTATTGCACATTTTTTATCAATTTAATTCTTGTGAGATCACTTTTTTCATTTTTTAACGTTTTTAGGTGTGTTTTCTAAACTACACAGATCCTCAATACATTTAATAGTATAATGATTCTTAGAACAAAAGTATGATAACCATTAGTTCTAGAGTAAGACTCCCAGCATGTTCAGCAAATCTTGGCAGCATATAGGATTCATATGTGATAGGTAGTGATGGATGGTTAGGATTTGCACCACTCACCTGATGCCCACATTGAGGAGATCATAAGTCCATCTAAGTACTAAAAGATCATTATGTTCAACTTAAAGACCATATTCTAAAACTATCAGTTCAGATTTTAAGCTCTATAAATTCACTGTCAAATATGATCATTTTAAAATTTTTCATTAGATTCTGATATTTCGATGATATATTTTTGTGGTAGGTGAAAGATGAAATGACAGGAAAACAAAGGTTCAAGTTTCTGAGGATATTGATTTATTAAGCAATGCAGATTTGAGAGTTGCATAACTAATCAGGACCTTACCCTTTAGGTTTAGGGCTGGACCCTAAGTATCAGGGGAGATATACTTTCATGCATTAAAACCAATTATTCAAATAATACCAATTAATTGAAAGGAAACAATCAAGATACAAAATTAGGCAATCTGTTTCTAACTGGAGGAAAGATAAAAAGATTTTCCAAGTTGAGAGGGTGAGAGTAAACCAGGTTCAATTCCTTGAACCCAGAAAAAAAAGTGTCCTATTTCTTCCAAGTGGTTGTATTTAATTAAAGGAACATAGAAACCATAACTAATTTAACAGTACAGGACCAATTTCTGATATCACAAAGGATTTGCTTGAAAAACATAGTTGTGGGAAAGTCTTTTATGTCAGTCTTTGGATTTGACTGGGTTTCTGGTCATCATAATCTAGGAACTAAGTTAAGGGTCTCTAAGTAGCAGGTAGAAGCGATCTGGTTTCCTAGCCTCACAGGGCTAAATTCAAAAATGCTACTAAAGAACTCCCACAACACAACTCAATAAAGTGTTTCTCACAAGATAGAAATTGGACTGGATCCATAATTGAATAGAAAGGGAAGTGTACTAGCTTCAGAATTGAATCACAAGATGGAGTTAGTGTGATTCATCCATTTACTACTATTACTTACTCTTCTAATCCCCTTAATTCCTTCAATTCTCCCTTTCAATTCATGGGGAAGGAACACTCCCTCTCTCCATGGAACACTTGTACATAAGCCAAATCATCAAAATTTTTCATATATTCATAATCAGAATTACATAAGTCTGGCTATAAATCAAACTACTCAAAGAACTCACAGTGGACTAATTTTGTGAAGGGAAATTTGCATGTCATAAAGATAAACAAGGAAAGTTAAATATTAGCATAATCACCATGAAAAAAAAAACACCAAATTAAAACAGTAATGATCATCAATATTAGCTAACATTAGGTCTCTTTTTAACCTATTAGCACACATTCAATGTCCATTTAATTAATACATTCTGAGTCCCAGATGCCCCCTGTGTGGTCTGGTCCCTGTAAATAACTTTTCTTGGACATTCTGGAATAGACTTCATTGTTTTACCCATCACACTTTTTTTTCCGTCAATAGATATGATAGTTTTTATCCTTAGTCATGTGCACAGCTATCCACTATTTGATGGATCATTAGGTTTATTGTAGACAATCAATTATTATGAAAGTCATTGTAAAATAGCATTGAATCTTAGACCTCAAGGTTGTATGAAGGTACTCTTCTCTATTAAAATGCTATTCTGACATGTCACATTGTATATAAAGGTGACCTTGAGCTTTCAAAGACCTAGTGTTTATTTATTCACTTTATATTTTGCATGAAAGTTTAGCATCCAGAAGCTCTTATTATGTTGGAAATAATTCAAGTATGGCTGTTGTCTGAAGCCATGATTAGGTGCTAGATAATAAATGGTGTTGAGCAATTCATTAAATTATCTACTAATTAAAATGTAGAATATGGATGTTCTTTTCATCTTCATAAATGAGATTTTTTTTGGTAATACAGCTATTTAAAGATACTTTCCTAGTGTAAAATAATATTTTGAGGGTAAAACACTTGCTAGTCAGTAGCTTCAAAGCAAGAAAATCAAACTATCAACATTTAAAATGAAAATTCACAACAAATGAAAAAAATAAAGGTGTTATTAGAAAATATTTTGCTGATATATATAGTTTATATCTATGTTTATATCTTTATAAATACCTATATATAGACACCTATATATGTGTGTGTATGCCAATAAAACTAATTAAAAATCAAATTAATATTTACTAAAAATATTCAAATTGACAGCAATAAAAATAGAAAATTAAGATAACCAAAGTTTACAGAAAGATATTGGACAAGCCATGAATAAAATTCCAAAGGAAAAAAAGCTCCAGTACCAGTGGATTCTCAAATGAATTCTGTGACTTTTAAAGAATAATATATGTAATATTAAATAAACTGCACAAATTTTAAAAGAAGAGCCCTGTTAAATCCCTTCTATGACAAAAAAAGGTCTTAAAACTTAAGTACGGAGCATCACAATTGAAAAAGAAAATTAGATGGCATCATTATGAATATTGATATGAATTAGTTAATAAAATATTTTCAAGGAAGTTAGAATATCTTAATACTATATCTTAAATATGTTAATATCTAAATATCTTAAAACTATAATATCTTATGGTCAGGTTGGTTTAACATGAAGTATTATGATCCAATTTAATATTGGGACAATTTTAAACTTAAAATATATTAATTTTTAAAAATCAACAAAAATCATGTGATTGTATCAATAAATTCAGAAAAAGTTTTTTTTAAATATATACACCTGTTTTTGCTTTAAAAAACACTAGAAAACAGAGGAATAAATTGATCTGTTTTTGAGATCAATATTACATATCCAAAACCAAAAGCTATTATTGTTACATAGATGATTAAATTGTTACTTTCAAGATTGAATAACTAATAAATTATTGTACATAATAGATAAAACTAGAATCTTTTCCAAGAAAATCAAGAGTGAAATAAGAATTCCTAGTTACTATTTACATTTGATATAGGTATAAAAATAGTGAATGTAATATTAAAATACATAAAGAAATTGAAGGATATGAACAGGTAAAAAGAAACTAAGTCATTTGATTATTTATTTGTAGTTGATAAGATGGTATATTTAAAGAAAAATATGTCAATCAAAATTCACAAAATAATTAGCAGTTCACCAAACAAAATGAACTTAGGTAAATCATTTGAATTTTTACATTACCACAATGAAACTTGGTAGGAGAGAAAAATTCCATTTAAAATAATTACAAAATGCATGAAATATGTTTGAATTTGCCTACCATGATATAATACAAAATTATTTAAATACCACTATAAACAATTATTTACTAAAATAATGACAAACATATTAATGAGAAAACCATTATTTGCTTAAGGTTTGGATTAGCCACTATATTTAAAATATATTAATCAATGAATATTTATTAAGAGCCTATTATATTGCAAGCACTCTGCTTAGTACTAGGGATGCAAAAAAAGGCAAAAGATAGTTCCTTCCCACATACACTTACACTATCTCATGGAAGAGACAAAATGCAAATACATATTATAAATAAATATGACAAATGCATACTATGTGAGTGTGTCTATGTAGGAAGAAAGCTATATCAATATATCAATAAATAGGAAATTAACAGAAGTAAGGCACTAGAATTAAAAAGCATTTGAAAAGACTACCTTTAAAACATAGGATTTTACTTAATATTTGAAAGAAACCAGGGAATCATTAGCTGTAATTAAAGAGGGACAGAGAAAATGACTAGAGATGAGATAGAACATCTTGCTCATAGAATAGACAGTAGGCTATTTCAGAGGGAATCAAAGAGTGCTTTGTAAGGAATAAAGTATAAAGAAGCTGGAAAAATATGAAAACTCTAGGATATGAAGAGCTCTGAATGTCAAACCAATAATTTTGTGGAGTTTATTGAATTTGTCGGAGAGGAAGCTGGAGTTGCCAATGCTGAGCATAGGCGTTAGAAAATTTACTTAGGATTGGAAAGCCAAGAGACCTGAAGCAGTCAGACGCACAAGCAGGCTATTGCAATAATTTGGGCATGAAATGGTAGCAGGGTCAGAGGAGAGGAGGGGACATATTCAAAATATGCTACATTTGTTAAATCAACAGTTCTTGGTGGTGGATAGATTATGAGATGAAAGATAGCAAGGGACTGTGAAAGAGAGTGAGGGAATGGTAGGAAGGTGTTGTCCTCTCCAGTAATAATGATAATTATTATCCAAATTAATATACTTGATACCAAAACCAAACTACCTAAAGATTACTTCAAAAATTAAAAATAAAACCATATGGAAGCATGATAGATCAAGAATCTTAACATAAATAATGGCAAAAAGTGAAACTAAAAGGATTATAGCAATATGAGATTTCAAACTATATTATAAAGCAATAATTATTAAACAAATTTAGTGCTGGCTAAAAATAGCAAGTGAGTCGTATTAGGCACAAAGCATACAGAAGCAGTTGCATTTAATGTTCTAGTATTCCTTAAAATAAAGTTCAGAATTCCTGGGATAACCATTGCTATATAAAAATTTCTGGAAAAATTGCATAGCAATATGCAAGAAATTAAATTTACCCTAACCCTGCACATTTTATGCCAATATAAGCTCCAAGTGAATGTGTTCTGCATTTCAAATGTCAGATGATCAAGAAATTAGAGAAACTGATAAAATAACCTATCAAATCAATAAATAGAGTAAAATTTCATAACCTATGAATAATTAGAGGGGATAGTAGAAGGTAAAATTGTTAAATGAAAATATTTTTGCACAAATAAATCCAACTAATCTAAAATTAAAGGGAAATAATTGACCAGGGGAAATATTTATAAAGTTTCTCTGCCAGACAAAAACAATTCACATACAAAGAAGCAACAGTCAGGATTATCCAGGATCTGGCAGCTTTTGGTAGAATGGATTAAAAAACAGAATCCTACAATATTTTGTTTAGAAGAAACACATTAACACAACTACATAGAAAGTGAAGGTAAAAGCCTGGATTTTATTATTTATTTATTATGCTTCTGCTGAACTAAAAAAAAACAGGTGTGACAATTCTGATGTCAAAAAAAGTAAAAGTTAAAAACTGATTTTATTAAAAGAGATAAGGAAAGAAACTACACCATAAATAATGTAGTAAAAAAACTAAATGTATATGCACCAAATGGTAGAGCAGGCACATTCCTCAAAAATATTTTAAGCCAATTAAAAGAAGAAATAGACAGGAAAACTATTCTAGTGGGTACCTCAACCTTCCTCTCTAAGAATCAGACAAATCTAACCACAAAATAAACATGAAAGAAACTAGGGAGGTCAATAAAATCCTAGAAACCCTAGATATGATAGACCTCTGCATAAGATTGAAGAGGGACACAAAGGAATATATCTTTTTCTTGATAGCACATGGTATCAACATAAAAGTTGACCATGTATTAGGGCAAATGGAAAAAGGCAGAAATATTAAATGTGTCCTTTTCAGACTACAATGCAATAAAAATTATGTTAACTAAAGGGCCAGGGAAAATAGACAAAATCATTTGGGAAAATAAATAATTCAAAATTAAAGAATGAGTGAATCAAACCACATATCACAAAAACAAGCCATAATTTCATCCAAGAAAACGACAATAATAAGACAACATAACAAGACCTATGGCATCTAACGAAAGCAATTATTAGGGAAAATTTTATATCTCTAAATATCTATATGAATAAAATAGAGAAAGAGGAGATCAATGAATCCGGCATGTAATTTAAAAAGCTAGAAAAAGAACAAATTAAAGGCCCCCAATTTAATGCCAAATTAAAAAATGTGAAAGTCAAAGGAGAGATTAATAAAATAGAGACTGAAATCTATTCAATTAATAAACAAAACTAAGAGTCAGTTTTATGAAAAAAAACTAACAAAATAGATTAACCCTTCATTAATTTGATCAGAAAAGAAGGAAAAACACAAATCACCAGCATCAAAAATAAAAAGGTGAACTTACCACCAATGAAAAAGAAATTAAAATAATAATTAGGAACTATTTTGCTCAACTCTATTGCAGCAAGTCTGACAATCTAACCAAAATGGATGAATCTTTACATAAATAAAAATTACCTTGGTTAACAGAAGAGGAAATTAAAAAAAAACTTTTAAATAATCCCATTTTAGAAAAAGAAATTAAACAAGTCATTAATAAATTCCCTAAGAAAAATCTCCAGGGTCAGATGAATTCACAAGTGAATTCTACCAAGCATTTAAAGAGTAATTAGTTCCAATACTATGTAAACTATTCAGAAAAAAAATAAAGAAGGAGTACTACCAAATTCTTTCAATGACACAAATATGGCACTGATACCTAAACCAGGAAGGGGAAAACTGAAAAAAATTACAAATCAATATCTCTAATTGATGCAAAAATTTTAAAGAAAATGTTACCAAAAAAGTTATAGCAAGTTTTCAACAAGAGAATACACTATGATCCAGTAGGATTTATAACAGGAATGAAGGACTGGTTCAATATAAAGAAAACTATTACCATAATTGACCCTATTAATAGCAAAAGCAACAGAAATCATATTATTTTCTCCATAGGCTTTTGACAAAATATAGCACCCATTGCTATTAAAAACCATACAAAACATAGAGATAAAGGGAGATTTCTTTAAAATATTAAGCAGTGGGGGGCGGTGCCAAGATGGCAAACTGCAGACAGCCTTCTCTGGGAACTCCTGGGACCTTCCCTCAGACCCAGACAAAGTGAGCCTTCGAACTGGTTTTGGAGTGAGGGCTCCTCCAAACATTTGGACTACAACGCAGTTCTATCAAAAATCTACCTTGAAAGAACTCCTGAGAAGGTTAGCCTCAGGGGAAATCGGCCCCTGGTCGAAATCAGACTCCAGCCGGGGCGGAAGTCAGGGCTGCGATAGAGGAGTGGATCTTAGGCACCCAGGAAGCCCCTGGAAGACGCCTGGGCCACTTTGCTCTGCTTGCGGGCAGGTGCTTTGGCAGATCTGCCTTTGGTAAAGGGCGGATCGAGAGCAGCTGAAAACATGGTCCTAGTGCGAATCTAGCCTGACCAGCCTCAGACCAGAAGTCAACTCGGCAAACTGCCCCAGGGCAAATACAAATTGTTGCAGTTTTCTCTGCTTTTGACCAATATCCCAACTTTAAATAATGAGCAAGAAGCAGAAGAGAGCTCTCAACATAGAAAGCTTTTACGGAGAAAAAAATAGAACAGTCCCCAGATCCTGACATTATGAAAACAATCCCAGATGAAGCCACAAAGGCAGACTTAAGTTGGTCTCCCTTTCAAAAGGCTTACCTGGAAGATTGCATTAAGAATCTCAAAAGAGAGCTAGAAGAAGAATGGGGAAATAAATTGAGATCAGGGCAACAGAGATATCAAAAACTGGAAAATAGGACTGGTGAATTGAAAAATAAAACAATTCACTGAAAAATAAAATTGGTGAATTGGAAAAAACCACCAATTCACTGGAAAATAAAAATGATGAACTGAAAAACAAAATTGGTGAATTGGAAAAAGACAAAAATTCACTGAAAAACAAAATTGGTGAATTGGAAAAAAAACAACAATTCACTGAAAAATAAAACTGGCAAAATGGAAAAATAATGCATTGAATCAAGAAATTCAATTGGCCAGCTAGAAAAGGAGCTAAAAAAGATAACTGAAGGAAATAATACTTTAAAAATTAAAATTGAACAAATAGAAGTAAATGACTCAATAAGACTTCAAGAATCAGTTAAACAAAAACAAAAAAATGAAAAAATAGAAGAAAATATGAAATATCTCCTAGGAAAAACAACTGACTTGGAAAACAGATCCAGGAGCGACAATTTAAGGATTATGGGACTCCCTGAAAGCCATGATGAAAAAAAGAACCTGGATGCTATTTTCCAGGAAATCGTGAAAGAGAATTGCCCTGATGTTTTAGAATCAGAAGGCAAAATTGGCATTGAAAGAATTCAACGATCACCTCCAGAAAGAGACCCCAAAATTAAAACCCCAAGGAATATCGTGGCCAAATTACAGGACTATCGCACCAAGGAAAAGATATTGCAAGCAGCTAGAAAGAAACAGTTCAAATACCGAGGAACTGTCATTAGAATTGCACAGGATCTGTCAGCTTCCACTTTAAAGGATCGAAGGGCGTGGAACCAGATATTCCGAAAGGCAAAAGAACTTGGATTACAGCCAAGAATAAGTTATCCAGCTAGAATGAG
>JAJPUD010011562.1:41035-53941 GCA_023553655.1 Myrmecobius fasciatus
ATGATATGATGATATACTTAGAGAATCCTAGAAAATTATCCAAAAACCTACTAGAAAGAATTTACAGCTTTAGCAAAGTTCCAGGATACATACATATACATATATATATCTATATCTATAGATATAGATATATATATATGTATATATGTGTATATATATGTATGTATGTATATATATGTATACATATGTGTATATGTGTATATATGTATATATATGTATATATTATATATAAACATACAAATCATCAACATTTCTATATATTAGTTTCAAACCCTATCAGCAAGAGATAGAAAGAGAAATATCATTTAAAATTACTGTAGACACAATTAAATACTTGGGGATGTACTTGCCTAGACAACCCAAGAACTATGTGAACACAATTATAAACACTTCTCACACAAATGAAATCAGATCTAAACAATTGGAAAAAATATCAATTGTTCATGGCCAACCTGATCTAATATCAAAAAATGACAATTCTGCCTAAATTGGTCTATTTGTTCATTGCCCTACCAATCAAACTACCAAGACATTATTTTATACAGCTAAAAAAAATAATAATAAAAATTCATCTGGAAGAACAAAAGGTGAAGAATATCAAGGGAATTAATGAAAAAAATTTAAAGGATGGTAGATTAGCAGTACTCAACCTAAAACTATATAATAAAGCAGCTGTTATTAAAACCATTTGCTACAGGGTAAGAAATAGAATGGGATATCAGTGGAATAAATTAGATACACAGAACACAATAATCAATAATATATATTTATATATACATATATGTGTGTGTGTGTATATATATATATATGTATATGTATATGGTATAGATTGCTACATCTTAGCAATCTAGTATTTGATAAACCCCCAAATTCTAGCTTCTGGAATAAGATCTCACTAATTGACAAAAATTGCTGGGAAAATGGAAATCATATCTCAGAAACTCATCACAGACATACATTTCACATCCCATACCAAAATAAAATCAAAATGGATACGTTATTTGGGCATAAAGGAGGATACATAAACAAATTGTGAGAACAAGCCATAATTTTCCTATCAGATCTTTGGAGAAGATAACCAAAGAAGAACTAGAGTACCCTATGAAAGGCAAAATTGACAAATTTGATTGCATTAAATTAAAAAAAAATTTTGCACAAATAAAAGCAACGGAAACATCATTAAAAGGAAAGTACAAAGCTGGGAAAAAATCTTTACACATATTCTTTCTGATAAAGATCTCATTTCTAAAATATATAAAAACTGTCAAATTCATAATAAGATTACAAGTCATTCCGCAATTGACAAATGGTCAAAGGATATAAACAGACAAATTTCAGATTATAAAATCAAAACCATTAATAGTGATATGAGAAAATGCTCTAAATCACTATTGATCACAGAAATGAAAATTAAAACAATTCTGAGGTACTACCTCACACCTCTCAGATGGGCTAAGATTACAGGAAAACAATGATAAATGTTGGAGGTGATGTGGGAAAACTAGGACATTAATGCATTGTTGGTGGAGTTGTGAAATGATCCAATCATTCTGGAGAGTAATCTAGAACGATGCTCAAATGTCTCTAAAACTGCGTATCCCCTTTGACCTAGCAGAGCCAATTCTGGGTCTGTATCCCAAGGAAATCATAAAGAAGGGGAAAGGATCCACATGTGCAAAATTGTTCAATGAAAATGAGGAACAAGGGGCAGCTAGGTGGTGCAGTGGATACAGCACCAGCCCTGAAATCAGGAGGACCTGAGTTCAAATGTGGCCTCAGACACTTAACACTTCCTAGCTGTGTGACCCTGGGCAAGTCACTTAACCCCAATTGCCTCAGGGGAAAAATTGAGGAACAAGCTGATTACAGAAAGGCCTAAAAAGATTTACATGAGCTGATGCTGAGCAAAACAAGCAAAAACAGGAATACATTGTACACAATAGCAGCAAGAATGTGAAATGATCAACTATGAAAAGCAGGCTTTTTTCAGTGGTTCAGTGATCCAAAGCAATCCCAATAGACTTTGGAAAGAAAATGCCATGTGCAACCAGAAAAAAGATCTAATGATACTTAAAATAAATCAACTTATGCTGTATTTACTTCTTTTTTCTCTTTTTTATCTCTTTCATTGTTTTTCCCTTTTGCACTGATTTTTCTCTCCTAACATGATTCATAAAGTATTGTGTATTAAAAATAATCTTAATACAATGAAAATAAATACATAAAAATAAATGTTGAATACATGAATGCAAAAAAGAGAAAGAAATCAAGAAATAAGAAAATATGCTACACTATATTGACATTTCTAACTTTAAATGCATTATTAAAAGTAACTCTATCTGACTTGAAATTAAAATCCCACTACACCAATACATATGTGATTTCCTAAGTGCCAAGCATTTAGAATCTCAATAGGAATCACTAGAATCTCAGATCTAACACCACCAAAAATTGAAACAACCATTGGAAGAAAAAAAAAGGAATGCCAAATAAATACTCTTCAATGTTTTTTCTCTTATTTAAAAGACTTTTATTATTGTTATTACTATTATTACATTAAGTACACTAGCCTACTTAAAAAAAACAACAACCAAAGAATGGCACATTCTGTCATAATTTTCATGAAAAAACGGCATTTTCTTTTAATAATCAAATGTAATGAGATCACAATGAAAAATCAAGTAGGAGCATTGATGACAGTCTTTTAATAAGAAACAGTTCCCTTAGTTTTACAAAAATCTTCAGGGATGAACAAACATCCAAGGTACAAAAAAAAAAAAAGGAAAAAACAAGAAACAAACCACAAAATTTCTTATGTGTATGAACAAACAATATCTCTATTAACTGCCAAAGATCAAAATGGTAGAAGTAAGAGGAAAAATATAATTTTTTTATCACAAAAATATTTATTCTCATTAGTTTATTGTCAAGATATAGTTGAGAAAAATAATTAGAAGGAAACAACATACAAAAAATGGAAAGTTACTTTAATACTTCTGTTCTGCACATGTTAATATTTTCTTCAGTGATACACATACATGCATATGTGTAGATATATACATATACATATATATATTTAGATATACATATACATATATATGTATGTATTGCTTTGCAGCCTCTGGACACATTTAAAGGATAATATAAAGGAACTTTCCCTGCCAATATGATTTATAGTGCCACAGATAGCATTAAGAACAACAACAACAACAAAAATGTAGACTTGCTAATGCCAACCTAAAATGTTCTATGTTTTGTAAAGGAAGAGAAGCACATGAACAAATAGTAAGAATGTTTAGAATGTATATTGATTGACAGATTACTCAAGTTAACCAAAACTAGACTACCTATTAAAATTGAATAAAGGAATGGTGACATAGAGAAAAAAAATTAAGTAACTATTGGAAATTCAAAGTTTTTCAGAATTAAAAAAAATAGAAGGTATGTGTGCTTTGTCAGATAAAGAAGGCCAAAGCAGAGGAAAACATTTAGTTTGCTAGAACTGATTAACTTCACTGTGTGTGTATTACATTAAAAAAAAAAAAAACATTAGTGGAAAGCTTGACTTAATAAGTCTATGAGGAAACCATGAGGATGATTACCTTATCCTCTCATCACTCCTTTTGTCCCTCCAGTGCTTCCTTCTTCCCTTTCTTGTATTTATTCTTCCTCTCTTCCTTTTTTGCTACACTATTCTTTTCTGCCTGCTTTCTTACCTTCCTCTATTACTTCCTTTTTACTTTTTTTTCCTTTCTCCCTCCTTACTTTTCTCTTTCCTCCATTCCTCCCATTCTTCTTTCTTTATTCTTTCCTTCCTTTCTTTCTTCCTCCCTCCCTCCCTTCTTTCCTTTCTTCCTGCCTTTTTTTCCTTCCTTCCTCCCTTCTTTTGTTCCTTCCTTCTTTTGTTCCTTCCATTTTTCCTTCCTTCTTTCTATCTTTTCTTCCTACCTCCCTCCTTCCTCTCTCATTACTTTCTGGTTTCCCCAGGCAGCTAGGTGGTGCAGTACACAGAGTACTGGGCCTAGAATTAGAAAGACCTGCATCCAAATTTGACTTCAGACACTTACTAGGTATGAGACTCTTGGAACGAAAATGACTCTGCCTCAGCTTTCTCATATGTCTGATGGTGACAAAAATAGCACCTACTCCACAAGGTTTTGGTAAGGATAAAATAAGATAATTTCTTAAAAGGCATATAGCATAGTGCCTGGCACATATGTACTTGAAAAATGCAGTCTTTTCTTTTTTTCTTCATCTTACCCAGAGTAGAACAGCAGCAGCTAATCAATCACAGGCATGATTCTACTACTGAGCAGCATGCTCCATTTTTTACCTGGATTCTTCCTTAAATAATCTGGTAGGCTCCCATACTTAGAGCTTCCATTATTGGGGCTAGACTTAGTGTAGACACATGATTTAGCCCTATTGTATCTCAAACCAAGAGATTCACTAGCCTCAAACTCTCTAAAAAGATCATTACTAGCAATTTACCGTGCTATCTGTTACATTGCCAGAGGTGATAAGAGGTTTTCTTGGTTGAAAGAAAACTAAAAGCCAATTTGATCTATTACATTTGGGAAATTAGTACTTGATATCTTTCCCAATACTAATAGAAATAAAATAAGGTTTAATGAGAAACCCAATATAATCTCCCTGTTTATGGATTGATTTTATTTGGAATGTGTAGGATAACTTATACGATAACTGGGAGATACTTATATTTGCAGCTGCTTAGTCTTATGACAGAGAGAAAGAAAGGAAAAAGGCCAGAATATCCAGGGTGTAGAGTATAGAATTTAGAAACAGAAGGAACCTAAAAGATTATTTAATCTGAATCCCTGAATTTACAGAAGAGAAAATTCAAGATCAATGAGGTAAAGGACCTAAATCAAAATAATACTTTCTAAATTATAGGACCAGGTCTTCTGATTTGAAATCAAGCATGTATGACTGCTCATTTCTACTACACTGGCCACACTTTGACTCTGTATGTGCTTTATTTGGCAAATTGAATTCATGAAAGCCATTATGACTTTTGAAAGAATAATACAAAGCCACCGGGAGATTATTTGATTTTTTTTTTCTTTTTGCCATCTTTATATTGTAGACAACAGTCTACAGGGAACATTTGCTTATTCCAGTCTGGCTTTAAATCTGTCTCTTCAATTCATAAAATTCCTAGAAAAGAAGCAATTATATATTGTGTCCTCTAAATCCTGGGCACTGCACTCAGTGCTTATACAAATATTAAACCATTTGATGCTTTCAATATCCCTAAAAGATAGATACTATTATTATCCATATTTTACAGTCGAGAAAACTGAAGCAAAGAAAGGTTGAGATCCAGAAGATACAAGCTGGATGTGAACAAAACAAGTAAGTAGGGGCAGCTAGGTGGTGCAGTGGATAGAGCACCAGCCCTAAAGTCAGAAGGACCTGACTTCAAATCTGGCCTCAGTCACTTAACACTTTTTAGCTATGTGACTCTGGGCAAGTTACTTAACCTCAATTACCTCAGCAAAAAAAAATAAATATAATAATAATAATAATAATATAGTGAGTAACAAGTAAAACAGTATTCGTTGCATATCTGTTTTTGTGATCTTGTGACTTAATGCTTCTTCTGCATTAACAGTAGAAATTAATATTTATTGAGTGTTTGTTTTCTGATCTTAATATCCTTAGTAGTCATCTAAATTCTCATGGGAGGGAATCTCTTCAAAAATTGTGTGTCTCACTGGTCTGGAAAAGATCAGCCCTAGAACTATTCAAAAATTCTTGATTTTAAAAATCAAAAACCAAAGACATTAAATTGTTTTTCATATTAGTGCCATTTTATAATTATTTGAATATTTTAAAGCTTTAGCATATTATTTTGAGCTTAAATGGTGAATGATGTAATTAATTCAAAACATAATGAATGAATTAGTAATTAAATTAACTGAATTATGATGAGTTTTTTGAAATTTCATATGAACAAAGGATAATGTTGATTTTTTTCCTCTTGTTGCAAAATGGCCAGAGTATAATTAGTTAATTTTTCACAATGCTAAAATTGTTTCAAACATTTTGATTGACAAAAGTTTCTATTGAACTTTATTTATTTTCAGTTAGTTATCATAATATGACTATACTTTTGAGTTCTAACTTGTTCTTTTTCTCATAAAAAAACAGCATAAATACACCTTAAGTAGATGAAATAGCAAGGTGAAAAAGAGAACATAAATCATTTTATGTACTATAATACCTTTCTGCATGCTTGGAATCTGATTTGCTGGCCTTTATTGACAGAAGATAACACAATTTGTGAGAATGTCAGCCAAAGATAGCCATTTAGAGCTTCTAAATAATTAAATATTGATTAACCTAACCAGAAATATATGGACCATTTTTCCTCCAAGCTATTGCCCATTCTTAAAGTTCATATTATTTCAACCAGAGTAATCCAGAAAAGCAGATTTCCATCTCTAAGTAACTTGCCATTATTCTGTCCTCTCAATTTACAGATGTGAGCTTTAATCACTACCAAAATACAGGCACATATTTTTCATTTAATGGAAAATTATGCTACTGTTGCTTTGTTAAATTTGATGGCTCTCCATCAACTCTTACAAGTAAAGAGGCCAGTAAAGATATCTTCAACAATGCTTATCTCATCCAAACCATGGGTGAGAAAATGAAAAAAAAATGCTTTAATGATTCTCTGAAATGTAACTTGCTGGTAACAGAGCTGCAGACTGCTGGGAGGTGATAACAGCAGACCAGTCAAACTGACATACAGGATTCATAGTTAGAAATTAGTTTAGTAAAGGCTTCAGGAAGATAATGAATATAAAGAAAAAAAGTAGAAATTAGTACTTAGTTCTATAAGTGGTTGTTATATTCATCAAGGGGAAAGCTTTTTGAAATTTTAAAAATAAAATTTGATTGTATTTTATTTCATTTACACAATGCAAAATGCATTAAGTATTTCAGTCACATCTACATAAAAGGAAGCAATGGATGATTATCAATCTGTCCTTTTAGTGACTAGGATAAAAATGTATAGGTTGAACAATTTTATGTAGACCTAAATGATGACTTCAAAAAACTAAGAAACATAGCTGGAACAAAGATAGTGGAGTAAAGGAGATAGGAACTCACTGACCTCTCCCCTGAAGCACTCCAAATTCCTTTAAATAATGACTCAATTTTTTTTAGATCATGAGAATACCCCAAATGGTAGAATAGAACATTTTTCAGCCAAAGATAACTTAGAAGGAAAGCAGGAAAAGTTTCTGGCACCAAAATGAGGGTCCAGCAGGACAGGCCATGCCAGAGCAACCCTGGCCAGGACCCAGCCCCAGCTCCAACCTTAGCCTCAAGCTAGCAAAGCCTCCAAGAAGAATAAGAATTAGTCTCAGGATGTGGAAAAGCTCAAAAGAAATTTTCAAAATCAAGTGAGATAGACAAAAAATTAGGAGGAACTGATAATGTTGAAAACTAAAAAAAATTGCTTAAAAAGCAAAATTTGGCAAATGGAATAAGAAGCACAAAAGATAACTGAGTAAAGTAATTTCTTAAACTTAGAATAGAGCAAATGAAAGCTAATGACGTTATGAGAAATCAAGTTATAATAAAGCAAATCCCTCCCCCCCAAAAGAGGGGAAAATAGAAAAAAAAATTAAAATATAAAGTCATGATCCAAAAAAGATCCTAAACATTATCTTTCAAAAAATTATCGAAGAAAACTCCTGATATTTTAGAATCAGACTATAATATAAAAATTGAACAACCAAATCACCTCCTTAAAGAGATCCTAAAATGAAACATTGTAGCCAAATTCCAGAACTCCCAGGGAAAAGAGAATATAGCACAAGTATTCAGAAAAAAAATCAGGTATAATAAAGCCACAGTCAGAATAACAAAAGATTAGGAGCTTCTGTGTTAAAGGATAAAACGGCTTGGAAAATGATATTCCAGAGAGCAATGGAGTTTGGTTTACAAAAAAAAAGAATCAGCAAAACTGTGTATAATCCTTTAGGGGAAAAGATGGAAATTAAATGAAATGGAGAATTTTCAAGCATTTGTGAAGAAAAGCCCAGAGCTGAATAGAAAAATTGATTTTCAAATACAGGACTCAGGAGAAACATAAGGAGGCAATCAGGTAAATAGCATTATAAGGAACTTCATAAGGTTTATCTGTTTACATTGGTACATAGGAGGATAATACTTGCAACTCAGAATTTTCTCATTATTATTGTAGTTAGAAGGAGTATGAGTTGAATTTGAAAGGATGATATCTTTATAAATGAAATTAAGGGTTGAGAGAGGAATGTACTGGGAGAAAGAAGAGTGAAGTAGAATGATATAAATTATCTGCCATTAAAAAGAAGGAAGAAAAAATTTTTTTACAGTGGAGAAAAAGAGAGGGAGGAGGGGGGAACTGAATGAATGTTACTGTCATCAGAAAGAAAGAATAAAGAGGGAATTAGATACATACCCAATATGGGTGTAGAAATCTATCTTACCCTGCAGGAAAATAGAATGGGGATGGGATACTGGAAGAGGTGAGGATGAAACCATATTGAGGAAGAAAGTGGTCAGTAGCAAAATACTTTTGAGGAAAGACAGGATAAAAGGAAAGAGAGAGAAGAATAAATTAAAAGGAAACAGCAAAAAGACTTGTAAAAAGAATTTTGAAGCTAATTCCTCTGAGTCCCCATTTCAGAAACAGAGAAGAAAATGAGTCAATGTTAAAAAACAAGAGTTATGAATTAAAAAAGAGTAATTCCCCAATTGATAAATGATCAAAAGATATTATCTGTGCTCAAGAAGCTATAAATTCATGCATATGTTTTGAATTAACAGTAACACTCCTATGTATAAATCCCAAAAGAGTTTTTTTTAATAAAGGAAAGGAATATAAATATAAATATATATATATATATATATCAAATATACATATAATATATATATGTACAAAAATATGTATAGTAGATCTCTTCTCAGGGCAAAAATTTGTAAATTGAGGGGATTCATATCAATTGGGCAATAGCTGGATAAATTGTGATTATAATGTAATATTATTGTTCTGTGGGATGATAAGTAGTATGCTCTCAGAAAAATCTGGAAAGTTCTCAATGAACTCAAACAAAGTGAAATGCACTATATCCAAAGTAGGAACAATATTCTGGTATGATCAAAATTCTGATATGATTGTTTTGTTTTGTTTTTGTACAAGATCCAAGAATACTCTAAAAGATTTATGATGCAAAACCTTATCCATATCCAGAGAAGGAACTGATTGTGTCTGAATACAAATTAAAGTACTCTCTCTTCCTTCTCCTCTCCCTACTGAAAGATAAAGGTATAAGGATAAGATTCTGTAGGCCTAGGCGCTCAAGTTCCCTCCATGTCCATAGGGTAATTATAGTACAGTGAACTCCTGTTTTGCTGCTGCTGAATAACCCTGGGAACAAACACAGTTAAAAGAACACCGTTCTGCGTGGATTCTGGCCAAATCCACAAGGACATTATCTATATACTGGAACTAGCTACTCCAGGAGTAAAGCTTCACTCTTGACAGACTCTAGCAGGACTGGCTCCCCTTCTGAATTCATTCAAGAAAATGAAGTTCATTTTGCTGGCATTTAGACACCTTTGTTCCCAGGGCTATTTAAGTCACAATAGATTAATATCCAAATTGGAATCTCACCCATGGAGAGGATGCTCTGTCTGGGACCCCCCTTCCCCTGTAGGGACTTGCATGGCTGTGATGTGGGATTCCCCAGCCAGAGGTCTACAAGGTTGGTGTTCCCCCAAATTGGTGATGTATTCTTTCTTCTCTCCCCCTCTAGTCTATGTATCTCCTTGTATTGTATATTAATATAGTTATAATAGTTATATATAGTTATAATATAATTATATATATATAATTATATATATAATATAGTTATAATAGTTATATTAATCATAGGATGCATTAAGGGCTTTTGTGTAAGAACCGCACTGGCAATTCTTGTTTTCCTTTTTTATAATTCATTGTTATAATTCATTGTTATTCTATTCATTGTTATTCAAATTTTTCATGTAACCTGGTATCTTAGGTCTTGTGGGAGTGAGCTATTCTGTAGGAGCAAATTCATAAATCTTAATCTAACCCCTCCTTCCCTCTCTGTCTCTCTGCCTCTGTTTCTGTCTCTTTCTCTCTGTCTCTGTCGCTATCTGTCTCTGCCTCTGTCTCTTTCTCTATGTCTCTGTCGCTGTTTGTCTCTGTCTTTGTCTCTATCTCTGTCTGTGTCTCTGTCTCTGTCTCTGTCTCTCTCTCTTTCTCTAACTCTCTCTCTCTCTTTTTATCCTTGAGGGATTTTTTTTTGTTAATTTGTTTCTTATTAGAGTGGGTCATCTACTAATCCTCATTCAACATTACTGTAACTTAATTTTGACTCATCTTTCATTCTTAGTGAGAACCTCAAGATAGATATTCACTTATTACATTGTCATTGCATTCATCAATCATTGTCCAAGAACCTCAAATTTAGAGTAAATAATTAAATTTTCAGCATTTCTGTTAAAATGAAAAAAAACCTACCCTAAATTAGTATTAATTAGATAATTAATTACATACCTCTCAGATTGGCTAAGATGATAGGAAAAGATAATGATAAATTTTGCAGTGGATATGGAAAAACTGGGACATTAATACATTGTTGGTGGAAGTGTGAACTGATCCAACCATGCTGGAGAGCAATTTGGAACCATGCCCAAAGGGCTGTAAAACTGTGCTTAGCCTTTGATCCAGCAGTGCCTCTACTGGGTCTATATTTCAAAGAGATCATAAAATAGGGAAAAGGACAAACGTGAAAAAATGTCGGTAACAGTCCTTTTTCTAATGACAAGAAACTGGAAAATGGATGGATACCCATAAATTGGGGAATGGCTAAATATATTATGGGATATGAATGTAATGGAATATTATTGTTCTATAAGAGATGAGCAGGAGGATGATTTCAGAGAAGATTTGGCTGAACTGAAGCTTAGTGAAGAGAACATAGCACACAGCAATAACAAGGTTATATGATAATCAACTGTGATAAACTTGGCTATTTTCAACAATGACATGATTCAGGCCAATTCCAATAGACTTCTGATGAAAGAAGGCATCTGCACCCAGAGAGAGGACTATGGGGGACTGACTGTGAATCACATCATAGTTTTTTCACATTGTTGCGGTTGTTTGCTTGTTTTATTTTTCTTTCTCATTTTTGCCCTTTTTGATATGATTTTTTTGTATATGTGCAGGATGACAAATGTGAAAATATGTATAGAAGAATTGCACATATTTACAAAATATTGGATTACTTGCTCTCTAGGGGAGGAAGTGGGAAAAAGGATGAAAAAAAATTGGAATACAGCATTTAGCAACAGTGAATGTAAAATGCTATCTTTGCATATATTTTGGAAATAAAAGTTTTTATTAAAACTTTTAAAAACTAATGTCAAAAATTTGATTATCCATATCCTCTGTCTCCCTTTATATATCTACAACTGAAGAAGCAGAAATAATTGAAGATCATTGTGTTTGTTATAAATTAAATACTTTGCCATGGTCAAAAAATGCCCTACAAGTAGCCAATCTAAATCTAATGAGTCTCTAGATTCTTATATAGGGTTGTACTCTGGATGATGGGATTACATAGAAAGCCATTTTTGGATGATAGGACCAGCCAGAGATTGATGTATGGTGACATAGAATCAAAAACCAAGGATATTTCTATGCCACAATGAGTCATTTGGGGTAAATTTCATGGTAGACTTTGTGCCATATACAATCACAGCTTTAACAGAGAGATAGCATAGTAAATTGGGAAGAACACTGAGACAAGAAAAAGAGCCCTGTTTTTGAAAAACTATTAAAACTAGCTAATTATGGAACTTCAGAGATCTGTCACTTGAACCATGTTTTACTCATCTGTAAAATGTAACAGAGATGGTCTCTAAAATTTCTTTCAATTCTGACAAACTCATAATTTTGAACTGCATTTTATTATGATAACTGTCACTGACGATTGTATCTTGTGAACCTAACTTATTCCACTGATCACTTCTCTACTTCATAGTCAATAACGTTTTTGATAATGGTGGCTTTATATTATAGTTTTAGGTCGTGTTTAGCTATGTCAGCTTCATTTCCATTTTTGTTTTCATTAATTCCCTTGAAATTCTTGTTTGTTCTTCTAGATGAAATTTGTTATTATTTTTTTCTAACTCTCTAAAGCAGTTTGATTGATATGGCACTGAATAAGTAGATTAATTTAGGTAGAATTATGATTTTTATTATATTAGCTCAGCCTGCCCACGAGCAGTTGATTTTCTTTCAAATGTTTTGATCTGGTTTTGTGCAGAAAACTTTTTGTAATTGTGTTCATATAGTCACTGACTTTGCCTTAGCAAATAAACTCCCAAATAATTTATATTATCCACAGTTATTTTATTTATATTTTAAAGGCAGTAAGTTTATTTATTTTAATAAACATTATGAATCATGTTGGAAAGAAAAATTAGAGCAAAATGGAAAAACCATGGGAGAGACAAAAAAATAAAAATAAAGTGAACAAAGCATGTATTGATTTGTATTCAGTCTCTTTAGTTCTTTTTTCTGGATGCAGATGGCAATTTCTGTCCAAAGTCTATTGGGATTGCTTTGGTTCACTGAGCTACTGAGAAGAAGAAAGCCTTTCAAGGTTGATGATCACATATTCTTGCTATTATTGTGTACAATGTATTCCTGGTTCTCCTTGATTTGCTGAGCATCAGTTGATGTGAATCTTTTCTTTTTAGGTTGGTATTTTCAAAATTTATGCATAGATAGATTTTAACATTCAGTGTTTTTAATTACAGCTTTTTAATTTTTAAAATATATAC
>JAJPUD010011563.1:0-38159 GCA_023553655.1 Myrmecobius fasciatus
ATTATCAGATGGTAGTTATATACTCTCTGTAGTCATAGAAAAAAAAATCCTGGTATTAACATATGTAATTTTTTAAAATTCAAATTATATCTAAATCCTCCCAATAGCCAATTCTCTTACTTTTTCTTGAAGAGGCATCTTTTCTTTGCTCCCTTAGATTTCCTTTTTATCAACTAAAGCAAAAAACAAACAAATAGTTAAGTATAAGCATTTATTTTTCAGTTTTCTTCCTAAGGTTAACATTAATGAGCTACAGAACAAATAGTACTTATTCTTGAAGGGACACTACCATAAATATCTATATTGGCAGAAGTAACAAGAGCTGATACTAAAGAAGGAATACTAAGCATTCTATCATATTCTTCTTAAAATGTCAACTACTGTACCCACTGTTAGTTTGCCCAGCTAAACCTGTATGGGAGATACAGGAGAAATAGCTGACTTAAGCCAAGTGATCTGGGTTCAAATCCCAAAGGACATTTAGGATCTATGCATCCTTGACAGGTTACTTAATGTTCTGGACTTCAGCTTCCTCTTATGTAAAAAAAGGAGCTGAAATAGAACACCTGTCAAGTCCTTTGCTCCTGATCCCAAGAAAGAAATGACCAATTAAAAAAACTTCTAGCATTTCTAGATACAAAAGCCAGGAATATTTTACTAAGAAAATATATTGCTTTATCAAGAGAAATTTCTTTTTATTGACCGTTCAAAAAGCACAGAGACTATAGTGAACCTCAGCATTGAATTATACAATGTACCTCAGCATTTAATGATTCAAAAAGGGTTTACCTTCTTTCCAAACCACATTATAACCCTGAATCTTAGGCATATTTGTTTAAGATGGTATTCCTTCACATCCCTGACCATTAAAGTGACATCATGGAAAGTAAGTTCCATTGAAGCACAGGATAATAGAAACAACATTAAGACCAAGAATTATACTTAATTTGTGTGTGTATGTGTGTGTGTGTGTGTGTGTGTTTGTGTATGTGTGTATAAAAACCATCCATAATGGATGGATTCTTATTCTAGCTCTACTTTAATTTTAGTTCATTACTTTGTCCTCTGGCCTTAGTTTTTCTCATGTATAAGATGAGATATCAACTAACTCACCTTTTGGATTCTTTGTAGTTCTAGGACTTTAAAGTCTGATGCACTAAAATGAAGGCAGAAATTGCCTATTACTTTAGCTAAACCCCATGCAAGTTTTATATATTATATATCTCATAATGATACTAGGTTTCCAGAAAATAAAACTAAATTTAGTTCTTTGGTACTGAGTTTTCTTTTTAGGGTTTTGCTAATATTAAACAATTATTTCCCTTCTTCATCTAAAAAAAGATTTAATACTATGTATCATCTTTCTCTCTAGAAAGAATAATTCTACTCATGATATAAAATTAGCAAGCAATTTATTAAAGGATACCTTACACCATTATTGTAAAGATAAACAACTTTGAAAAACTTAAGCTGTGATTAACTGCAATGTTCAACCACAATTCCAGAGAACCCATGATCAAACTCTCAGAGAGAAGTATCAGGACTTAGAGTGCAGAGTGAGACAGTTTTTGGACTTGGCTAAGGCAGGAATGTGTTCATGGATATTATCTCGATTACATCAAAGTCTAAAATGCTGCAGAGCTTCCTAGAAAAGATCTGTATTCACTCAAAGGAGTTTGACTTGTTTATCTCCATAAGACCAAAAGGATGATGAATGTCTACTACCCAGATTTGAAAATACCTAACTTAGCCCTTCTTTATCTTTCCAGCGTTATCACACCTTCCTCTCTAACATATACGCTTCCATCCACTGACAATGGTCTCCTTGCTGTGGACAAGATACTTCCTTGTCTTTTAGCTCTGGCAATTTTTTCTGGCTATCTTCCATGCCTAAAATGTTCTCTTTCCTTATCCAGCCTATTGCCTTCTAATGCTTCTTTCAAGGCCCAACTGAAATTCTCTGAATCCAGAAGACCAACCTTCTCTTCAAGAGCCATCTGGATACAGTGGCAGAACTTGGCCTTTTTAAGCTAGTGTCATTAACAGGTGTCAATTTCACTGAGATAACAAAGTCCATGCAGGGATTAAGGTAAAAACTGAGGCAAAAAAGGGCCTTTTTTACCTAATTTAAAATTATATATATATATATATATATCAATCTGGGAGGATTTCTCTTTCAGGGTTTTAGGCCAAGACAGAAACAATTGCTATTTATAGTCACTTCGTCAATCAGGGCCCAAACAATGACCAAACTGGAGCGGGGCCTGGGATCTATTGTTGGCCAGTCACTGTGAGACAAGAATGATTGGGTTTAAGATATGGTCCTCAAGAAACAAATCCAGCCAGTAAACCCCAAGATATCTTGGGTGATTTCACAGTGATCCAAAAAAACTAAATTATATTCCTTTGGGCAGGGTACCTGCAGGTGAGGATATGATACTCAATGTGTATAGAAATAAGGGAAAGGAAAAAAAGGAAGGAAGAAGGGAGGAAAAAGGGAGAAAGAAAAGAAGGAAAAAAGAAGGAAAGAAAGAAGAAAAGGAACTGTGTTGCCCAACTAGCTAGTTCCAGTTGGGTCTCCAGTGGGGTAGCTATACTCAAAGAGGTTGTTGTTTGTTTTTTGTGTGTCCTATCTTCAATGAATTTACATTCAAAGAGGAAGCTACATATGGATGGGAGGTAGATTGGGGGATAAAGAGAGGTATGTGGTATAAGAATATGATAAAGAAGTCCAGAGTACAGTCTGGCAGGATATAAAGAGATGGTAATCCTGAGTACTCTCTTTAAAGAGAGGTTCTAAAAGCCATCTAATCAATTTGAAGGGCTACGGGACCTGTAAGAGCACGAATTCCAAAGTTGAAATTATCTTTTAGGTTGAAAAGGTTGCTAGATGTTCCAGAAGTCTGGATTATAGGTATGATATCCATATAATACTGTATTCTCAATCTGTCTGAGAATATCACTGTTAACCCAATCTTTAAATGTAACATTTTGATTTTTCATAAGTGCCCCCAAAAATGTTCCCTGGTAGAAGTGCTGCTATAATGAGAGCAACTGTTAGAGGAAAAAAAAATAAATTTTTGAAAGACAGTACTGATGGAGAATAAGTTAGGCCCAAAAGTGAACAGGAGGAAGAGAAGCTTTTTGGGGGGAAGTTACAAAGTTCTTTTACTAAGCCCAAACTTTCCCTAAAAGCAAAGTATAATGTTAATACTAACATTTTATCAATATTGCTGAATGACAATGAAAGGATAACACCATTGTCTGTGAAAAACTAAAGATGAACATAACAGAGATGTGGAAAGTTGCTTATTTATTTTTTAATTAAACATTTACATTCATAAAACCTTATGTTCCAAGTTTTTCCCTCTCTTTCACTCCCTTCCTCCCTCCCTTCTCTCCATTGTGCCATCTAGCAAGCAATCTAATACAGGCTAACCATGTGCACTTCTAAACATAATTCTACATTTGTCATGCTGTGCAAGAAAAATCGAATCAAAAGGAGGAAAAAAAACCACAAGAAAGAAAAAAAAAGCAAGCACATAACAACAGAAAGGTAAAAATACTATGCTTTGATCATAGTTCTCTCTGGATGCCAATGGCTCTTTTCATCACAAGTCTATTGAAACTACCTACAATCACCTCAATGATTGAAAAGAGTCAACCCTTAAAGGAGGGAAAGGGACCCACATGTGCAAAAATGTTTGTGGCAGCCCTTTTTGTAGTGGCTGAGTGGCTGCCCATCAATTTGAAAATGGCTAAATAAATTATGGTATATAAATGTCATGGAATATTATTGTTATGTAAGAAACAACCAGCAGGATGACTTCAGAGAGGCCTGGAGAGACTTGTATGAACTAATGCTAAGTGAAGTGAGTAGAACCAGGAGATCATTATACACGGCAACAATAAGACTATATGATGATCAATTCTGATGGACATGGCTCTCTTCAAAAGTGAGATGATTCAAACTAGTTCCAATTGTTCAGTGATGAAGAGAGCCATCTACACCCAGAGAGAGACCTGTGGGATCTGAGTCTGGCTATGATACAGCATTTTCATGCTTTCTGTTGATGTTTGCTTGCATTTTTTTTTTTTTGTAGATCCAATTTTTCTTGTACAGCAAGATAACTGTATAAATAAGTATACATATATTGGATTTGTCATACATTTTAACATAATTAACATCTATTAGACTACCTGCCATCTAAGGAAGGGGATGAGGGGAAGGAGGGAAAAATTTGGAACAGAAAGCTTTGCAAGGTCAATGTTGAAAAATTACTCATGTATGTTTTGCAAATAAAAAGCTTTAATAAAAAATTATTTTAAAAAGTCAAACCCATCAAAATTGATCATCTCATAATCTTGTTATTATATACAATGTTCCCTTGGTTCTGCTTACTTCACTTAGAATCAGTTCATATAAATCTTTGAAGGATTTTGTGAAATCAGCCTGCTCGCACTTTATTATAGAAAAATAACACTATTCTATTAATATACCATAACTTATTTGGCCTTTCACGAATTGATGCATATCTGCTCATTTAAATTTACCTTTCAAAACAATCAACTTTTAAAAAAGGGCTGCTACAAACACATGCAAAAATATTTGTAGCAGCCCTTTTTGAAAAGGATGATAGTTTAGAAGGTTAAATTATAACTGGGGGAAAAAACATCAGGTTTTATTCCTCATTTCCAAGAAATATAAGGAATTATTTCATATTTATAAGAACTATTTTCTAATGAATAAATGATCAAAGCAGATTTCTTTTAAAAATTTCTCTTTATTTTTGTTAAAATTTTTACGTTATATATGTACAATCTTTTTTTACATATTTCCATATGAATCATGTTTGAAGAAAATCCGAAAAGGGAAAAACCATGAGGAAAAAAAAAGAAGGAAAAAAGGTGAAAATTATATGCTTTCATCTACATTCAGTCTCCATAGTTCTTTCTCTGGATGCAGATGACATTTTACATTCAAAGTTTATTGGAATTGCTTTGGATCACTGAATTGCTAAAAAGAACCAAGTCTTTCTAGTTGATCATCACACCATCTTCTTGTTGCTGTGAACAATATGTTTTCCTGGTTTGCTTTCTTCATTTAGCTAGCATCAGTTCATATAAATCTTTCCAGATATTTCTAAAATCAGCCTGTTCATCATTTCTTATAGAACAATAATATTCCATTACTTTCATATACAATAACTTATTCAGCCAGTCTTCAATTGATAAGCATCCACTCATTTTCTAATTCTTTGCCATCACAAAAACAGCTGCTACAAACATTTTTGTACTTAAAGCAGTACTTAAAGTTTTCTAAGGAAGAAATCCAAGTTATTAATGGTCACATAAAAAAGCTCTATAATCACTAATAAATGTAAAATTAAGGCAACTCTGAGATTTTACTTTATATCTATCAGACTGGAAAAGCTAACAAAAATGGAAAGTTACAAATGTTGGAGGCACTGAAGGAAAACAAACACATTAATACATTGTTGTGCATTCTTGAAAGCAATGTGGCCAAAAAGTTACTAATCTGTACATACCCTTTTACCCTAACAATATCATTACTAAGCCTACAGCAAAAAGATATCAAAGGAAAAGGAAAATGATCCATATATATAAATATATTTACAGCAATTCTTTCTGTAGTGACAAAGTACTGGAAACTAAGGGAATGTCCATCAATTGAAGAATGAATGGCTGACTAAATTACGCTACATGAATGTAATGGTGGAGAAAAGCCTGAACTCTCCGTAGTTTCCCTTGGAAACAATGTTAAATCAAACTTCTCAAGGAATTCTGGAGCCACAGAACCCACAAAAAGGATAGGAGTAAAACAATTTTCCAGCCCAAGATAATTTAGAAGTACTTTAAGAAAGATCTGTTTTAATTGGGTAAAAGGGAAGCACAATCTAGCATAGGTATATTGGAGCAGTCAGGAGTAGTATATATAGATTGAAGGTGTGGCTATAAGTTGACTTTAAGGTGATGATATTAAAAAAAAAATTAAGGAGTGAAAAAAAGAATCGTATTGGGAGAAGAGGAAGGGAGGCAAGCAGAATGAGGTAAATTATAGTAAATGAAAAACTTATTACAATATAGGGAATGAAGGGAGAAGATGAGCCTTGTTTTGAACTTTACTCTCGTCGGATTTGATTCAAAAGGGAATAAATGTTACACATTCAGTTGGGTATAGAAATCTATCTTACCCTACATGGAAGTAGGAAGGGAAGGGGAACAGATTATGGGAAGGAGGAGGAGTGCTGAAAGGTGATGTCTTGAATTGTACTGGATTTAAGTGAGGTAGGCCCGTGAAAAGTCACTAACTTTACTTTCTGCTCTATAGCCAGTGGCATGCAGTGGCAAGAAACAGATCTGGATGACTGGAAGTAGTGTTGGATGCAGTTGGAGACCTTGGGCTTTTTAAGCTAAGATCTTTAACAGGTCTCAGTTTGACAAGAGACCACATCCAATTACTGATTAAAGCTAGTTAAGAAATGAGACAAAAAATGGTCTTTTACCTACTTAAAAAAAAAAAAAAAACAAAAAAAACCTGGGAAGGGAAGACCGTCAAGGTTTATGACCAACACAAAAACTATTATCATTTATTTTCACTCTAAGTTATCAAAACTCAAACAAGGACCAAGTAAGGCATGGACTGGGACATACTCCTGGTCAGTGAGCCAGAATGATTTGGGTTTAAGGTATGGTCAAGCAGTTCTATTTGAATCCTAATGGGCTTTACTAGAACCTGTTTTTTTCCAGTGCTACATTTCAAGGAATCATAAATGAAACTACAGGGGGCAAAAAAAATAATTGCCCCAATTTTTTTTTTTAATGTTAAAATGAAAAAGTAAGGGAGAGAGAAAAAAATCTAGCTCAGAATATTATGGAAGGTTTTTGCGATGAAAATTTATATTCCTGATCATAGGAATAAATGGAGTTTGATGGTTTTTTTTTTGTTTGTTTTGTTTTTTTGGTGCTAAGGCAATTGGGGTTAAGTGACTTGCCCAGGGTCACACAGCCAGGAGGTATTAAGTGTCTGAGACCACATTTGAACTCAGGGCCTCCTGCCTTCAAGGGCTGGTGCTCTATCCACTACACCAACTAGGAGTTTTTCTTGGAGTTTTTCTTAAAATGATAAATAACATCTATTTAAACTATCAGCAAGTACTATATGGAATGGGGATAAGCCAAAAGCATTCCCAATAATATCAGTGTAAAACAAGATTTGCTCATTATCACCACTATTATTCAATATTGCACCAGAAATGTTAGTTTTAGCAGTAAGAAAAGAAAAAAAAAACTGAAGGAATTAGAGTAGGTAATAGGAAACAAAATTATCACTCTTTGCAGATGACAGATGAATCCTAGAGAATCAATTTAAAAATTACTAGAAACAATTAAATTTAGCAAAAGTTGCAGGACATAAAATAAACCTAAATAAATCATTGACATTTTCATGTTACCAACAAAGCCTAGAGCAAGAGAAATCCCATTTAAAATAACTGTGGATAAAATATCTGGGAATCTACCTGCTAAGCACAAATCAGGAACTATACAAACACAATTACAAAACACTTTTCACGCAAATAAACTCAGATCTAAACAATTGGAAGAATAACAATTGCTCATGGGGAGGGCGAGCTAATATAATAAAAATGGCAATTCTATCAAAATTAATCTATTTATTTCAGTGCCATGCCAATCAAACTGCCAAGAAATTACTTTACAGAGCTAGAAAAAATAACAAAATTTATCTAGCAGAACAAAAGGTCAAAAATTTCAAGGGAATTAATGAAAAAAAAATGCAAAGGAAGGTAGCCTAGCTACACCAAACCTAAAATTATATTATAAAGCAGTGGTCATCAAAACCATTTGGTACAAGGTTTAAGAAATGGAGCACTAGATTAGTGGAATAGGTTATATTTACAAGACACAATAGCCAATGACTATAGTAATCTTGTGTTTGATAAACCCAAAGACTGCAGCAACTACATGTGCAAAAATGTTTGTAGTAGTCCTTTATGTAGTGGCAAGGAATTGGAAACTGAGTAGATACCCATCAGATGGGAAATGATTGAATAAGTTATGGTATATGAATTAATGAAATATTGTTATTTTATAAGAAATGATGAGTAGGCTGATTTCAGAAAGGCCTAGAAAGGCTTACATGAACTGATGGTAAATGAAGTGAGGAGAACCAAGAGAACACTATATATAATAACAAGATTATGTAATGATCAACTGTGATGGACTTATTTTCAACATTCAGGTGATCCAAGACAATTCCAATAGACTTTGGATGGAAAGTTTCATCTGTGTCCAGAGAGAGAATTATGGACACTGAATGTGAATCAAAGCATAGTATTTTTACCTTTTATTGTTACTTTTGCACTGTTTCCCCCTCCCTCCCTCACTTAGATTTTTCTTGTACAGCATGACCAATATGAAAATGCTTAGAACTGCCCATGGTTGTTTTTTTTTTAAATTTTATTAATACTTTTTATTTGCAAAACATATGTATGGGTAATTCCTAAACATTAACCCTTACAAAGCTTTCTGTTACAAATTTTTCCCCCTACTGCCCACCCCTTCCCTAGATAGCAGGATATCCATTACATGATAATTATGTTAGAATACTTAAGAAATCGAATATATGTATAGTTATTGCCACACATCATTTTTTGTGCAGGAAAAATCATTATCTACAAGAAAGAATAATCCTATAAAGGAAATACAATGCAAGCAAACCTCAATAGAGAACATGAAAATGTTATGTTGTGGTCCACATTTCACATCCCTCTCTCTGGGTGTATATGACTCTCTTCACCGAACAATTGGAACTGGTTTGAAGCATTTCACTGTTGAAGAGAGTCATGTCCATTAGAACTGATCCTCATATAGTATTGTTGTTGCCATGAATAATGATCTCCTGGTTCTGCTCACTTCACTCAGCATCAGGTCATGCAAATCTCTCCAGGCCTCTCTGAAATCGTCCTGCTGGTCGTTTCTTACAGAACAATAATATTCCATAACATTCATATACCATAATTTATTCAGCCACTCTCCAATTGATGGGTATCCATTCAGTTTCCAGTTTCTAGCCACTACAGAAAGAGCTGCCACAAACATTCTTGCACATGTAGGGCCCTTTCCTTCTTTTATGATTTCTTTGGGATATAAGCCCAATAGAAACACTGCTGGGTCAAAGGGTATGCATAGTTTGATAATTTTTTGAGCATAGCTCCAAATTGCTCTCCAGAATGGTTGGATCCATTCACAGCTCCACCAACAATGCATCAGTGTCCCAGTCTTCCCACATCCCTTCCAACATTCATCGTTATCTTTTCCTGTCATTTTAGCCAATCTGACAGGTGTGTAGTGGTACCTCAGAGTTGTCTTAATTTGCATTTCTCTGATCAATAATGATTTGGAGCACCTTTTCATATGACTACAAATAGTTTTAATTTCATCATCTGAAAATTGTCTAGAACTGCCCATGTTTAACCTATATTAGATTGCTTGCTGGGGGAGGGGGAAGGGAGGAAGAAAAATTTGGAATACAAGGTTTTACAAAGGTGAATCTTGAAAACTATCTTTACATGTATTTGCAAACATAAAATACTATTAAAAAAAAGAAAATTTATATTCCTTTGGGTAGAGCAACTAAAAGACTTAGTAATCATAATGAACGGGATGAATGATTCCACAAAACAGAAATGAAAAGCACAATGGTTTAAAAAACCAAAATTCTACAATATGTTGTTTACAAGAAACACATTTGAAGCGCGCACGTGCATGTGCACACACACACACACACACACAGAGTAAAGGTAAAACACTGGAGCAGAATATATTATGCTTCATCTGAAGTTAAAAAAAAAAAAAGCATAAATAGCAATCCTGATCTCAAAGTAAAAGCAAAAGTAGACCAAATTAAAGGAGACAACAAAAGAAACGATATCTTGCTAAAAGATACTCCAGATAATGAAGTGATATCAATATAAAACATATCCATACCAAGTGGCATAGCATTCACATTCTTAGAAGTTAAGTGAATTACAGGAAAAAACAGCAAACCTAGGACACCTCAACATTCCGTTTTCAGAACTATGTAAGTCTAACCACAAAATAAACAAGAAATTAAGGAGGCAAACAGACCTCTGCAGAAAAATGAATGGGGATAGAAAGAAATATGCCTCAGTAGTATATAGCAAATACAAACCAAAAAGTAACCCACGTATTAAGGCATAAAACCTCCCAATCAAATGGAGAGAGGCAGAAATATTATAGGCATCCTTTTCATATCATGATGCAATAAAAATTACATGTCAAAGAAGTCCATGGAAAGATAAAAGTTAATTAGAAACTAAATAATCTAAGTTTAATGAATGGCTCAAACAACATATCATGGAACCAATCAATAATTCCATCAAAAAGAATGACAATGATACAACATATTAAAATTTATGCGATGCAGCAAAAGCAGTACTTAGGGGAAATTTTTAAAAATCAAATGCTTGCATGAATAAAACAGAGAAAAAGCAGATCAATGAATTGGGCATACAACTAAAACAAAGAAAAAACTAGAAAAAGGAAATAAAATACTTAAATAACCCCACTTTTGAAAAAGAAATTGAACAAGCCATCAATGAACTCCCTAAGATCTCCAGGGTCAGATGAGTTTACAAATGAATTTCTACCAAATACTTAAAGAACAATTAATTCCAAAAATATATTAGCTATTTGAAAATATAGGCAAAGGATATCTACAAAATTCCTTTTATGAAACAAATATGGTACTGATACATAAAATATCAAGAACCAGAGAAAAGAAAATTACAGACCAATTTCCCTAATGAATATTGATGCAAAAATTTTAAATAAGTTATTAGCAAAGAGACCATAGCAATTTATCACCAGAACAATACACTATGGCCAAGTAGGATTTATACCAGGAATGCAGGGCTTATTCAGTATTAGGAAAATTATCAGCATAACTGAAAATATCAAAAAGAAAACCAACAGAAATCATATAATTAATTCACTAGATGCAGAAGAAAGGAAGAAAGAAATAAAAGGAAGGAAGGCAGAAAAAGAAAGGGAAATGATAAATGTTGGAGAAGATGTGGGAAAAATTGGGGCAATAATGCATAATTGGTCTAGTTTTGAACTGATTCAACTATTCTGGAGAGCAATTTGAAACTATGCTCCAAAACTATATCCTCTTACTCTAAAACTAGCTCTTTGATTCAGCGCATACCACTACTAGATCTGTATCCCAAAGAGATCTTTTTTTAAAAAAAAGGAAAAGCACTAACATGAACAAAATTATTTATAGCAGCTCCTTTTGTGGTGGCAAAGAACTGGAAATTGAGGGAATGTCCATCAATTGGAGAATGGCTGAACAAGCTATGGTATATGAATGTAATAGAATACTATTGTGTTATTAGAAATTATGTGCAAGTAGATTTCAGAAAAGCCTGGAAAGACTGATGCTAAATGAAGTGAGGAGAATCAAGAGAATACTGTACAGCAACTGTGTTATGATCAACGATGAGTGACTTGGCTCTTCTCAGAAATACAATTTCAAGGTAATTCCAAAAAACTCACAATGGAAAATGTTATCCAAATCCAGAGAAAGAACTATATAAAGTCTGAATGCAGATCAAAGCATATTATTTTCACTTTTCTTGCTATTTTGTTCCCCCTCCCTCAGTTTTCTTCTTTTGTTCTATTTCTTCTTTCACAGAATGTTTAATATGGAATTATGTTTAACATGATCGCACATATACAACCTGTATTAGATTGCTTTGGAAATAGGGGATGGGAGGGAGAAAACTTTGAAACTCAAAATCTTATAAAAAACAAGTGCTCAAAACCATTTCTACATGTAATTGAAAAAATAAAAATACAATTTTTTAAAAAGTCAGAATAGAACCCAATACTGTAATTTATTTAGCTGTTCTCCAATAATGGCTACTTTCCTTTACCATTTTTTTTTTTTTTTTTGGTCACCAAAAGAAAAAACTGCTCTGAATATTTTGGTGTACGTAGTTCTCAAAAATTTCTCTGCCAATTCATCCTCAAAAACCAAGGCTGGTGACTAAACTGCAATTATTTTCACAGTATTGTTTTTATAAATATTTATCATTAGTATTATAATTTGTAATAATCAAAATCCTCCACAAAGTCTTCCTCCAATAATGGTATGGAGGTTACTTTGGATCCTTGTAAGCTATGTCAGAAGAACATAAGTTTTTGACCAAGTCTGTTTTCTGAGGCTCAATCTAAGTAATCATCATAGAAGCATATTACCAGTAAGTTGGACTTCTGGTAATGAATTCTTTTGAACATGGCAATCCAAGAAAGAAAGAAAAATAAACTTTCCTTGGTCCTTTGTGGCCCTTTTTTGATTTAGCAGTGATAGTAGCAGAGAGGCAGGAAAACAGTCCTAAAATCATCAGTTTTTAGCCCATTAAAAAAAACCCATCAATTTTTGTTCATTGAGTATGCTTAGTACAGTAAGCATATGAGACATTATTTTTGACTATAAATAAAAAGATTGATTAGAAAAGCCTTGATTATTTACTACTCTAAACAATAATTCTTCAATTCATAAGGATCAGTCAAATAGCAAGGAAACAGATTTGGCTTTTTAGAAATTCCTAATAGTTTTAGAGAGGGGATTTTAATTAAATTAGCAACGCCCCAGCAGGATAAAACAGTTCAATGATCAAAAACAAAACAACAACACGTTTTCACGATGAATATAAACAAAAAAGATGATTATATAAAGATAACAGTAGCAATATGCTCCTACATCTGCTGCATGAAAACCTAGGTAAGATAATCCAAATTAAATCAACATATACTTTTAATTTTTTTTAATTAAAGTTTTTTTATTTCCAAAATATATATATATATGGATAATTTTCAACATACATCCTTACAAAACCTTGTGTTCTATTTTTTTTCTCCTCACTTCTCCCTCCCCTCAATGGCAAGTGATCCAATAACATATGCTTTAAAAATAAATTTTAATGTGGACCACAACATAACATTCTCATACTCCTTGATTGACGTTTGCTTACATTGTGTTTCCTTTATCTGATATATCGTTTGTGTAGATAAGATTTTTCTTGCACAACAATGATAAGTTTGGAAATATGTATACATATATTCGATTTGCCAATATTTTAACATAATTAACATGTAGTGGATATCCTGCCATCTAGGGAAGGGGTGGGGAAGTTGGGGGGAAAAATTTGTAACGGAAAGCTATGTAAGGGTTATTGTTGAAGAATTACCCACACATATGTTATGCAAATAAAATAAAATTAAAAATAAATAAATAAATAAATAAATTTTAAATTTCAACTGTTTTTCCAGAACTTCACTTTCAAATATAGCTTCTCCTAAACTCTGTGACTTATCCCTTATAAGAAATGATTTATAAAAAGGTTGAGTAAAGGGGAAAGAAATTCAGTGACATTAGCCAATACAACTGAATCTGAAAGTATATGCACCACCTACCAAGATAAGATCTAAATGGGTTCATGATCTAGATATAGTGATATTATAAGCAAATTAGAGGAACATAATATAGTTTACCTCTCAGACCTGTGGAGATGGAATAAATTTATGTCCAAAGAAGATTTGGAACTCTTAACTGAACACCAGATAGATAATTTTGACTATATTAAGTTAAAAAGTTTTTGTCAAACAAAACTAATGCAGACAAAATTAGGAGGGAAGCAACAAAATGGGAAATTATTTTTACATTTAAGGGTTCTGATAAAGGCCTCATCTCTAAAATATATAAAGAATTGTCTCATATTTATAAGAATTCAAGCCACTCTCCAATAGATAAATGGTCAAAGGATATGAACAGACAATTTTCAGTTGAAGAAATTAAAACCATTTTTACTCATATGAAAAGGTGCTCCAAATCACTATTGATCAGAGACATGCAAATTAAGACAACTCTGAGGTACCACTACACACCTGTCAGATTGGATAAAATGACAGGAAAAGATAATGATGAATGTTGGAGGGGATGTGGGAAAACTGGGACACTGATACATTGTTGGTGGAGCTGTGAATGGATCTAACCATTCTGGAGAGCAATTTGGAACTATGCTCAAAAAGTTATCAAACTGTGCATACCCTTTGACCCAGCAGTGTTTCTATTGGCCTTATATACCAAAGAGATCTTAAAAAAAGGAAAGGGCCCCACATGTGCAAGAATGTTTGTGGCAACCCTTTTTGTAGTGGCTAGAAACTGGAAAATGAATGGATGCCCATCAATTGGAGAATGGCTGAATAAATTATGGTATATGAATGTTATGGAATATTATTGTTCTGTAAGAAATGATCAGCAGGACGATTTCAGAGAGGCCTGGAGAGACTTGCATGAACTGATGCTGAGCGAAACGAGCAGAACCAGGAGATCATTATACATGGCAACAACAATACTATATGATGATCAATTCTGATGGACGTGGCTCTCTTCAACAATGAAATGTTTCAAACCAGTTCCAACTGTTCAGTAAAGAAGTTCATATACACCCAGAGAGAGGGACATGAGATATGGACTACAACATATCATTTTCATGCTCTATATTGATGATTGCTTGCATTGGGTTTCCTTAATCAGATCTCTTTTGTTCATGTAGATACGATTGTTCTAGCACAGCAAGTATGGAAACATGTAAACATATTCGACCTGTCAAATATTTTAATATAATTAAACATGTAGTGGACTTCCTGACATCTAGGGGAGGGGAGGGGAATAGGGGGGAAAATTTGTAATGGAAAGCTTTGTAATGGTCAGTGTTGAAGAACTACCCATACATATGTTATGCAAATAAAAAGCTTTAATAAAAAAAAAAGAAAAGGAAAAAAAAAAGAAAGTATATGCATTTTCCACATTGTATTAACAACTCTTAAGAAGAAAGGAGGGATGTGCATTTTTTTCATCTTTTCTCAGGGGACAACTTGGCCATAATTATTTTTAGCATTCAGTTTCAGGGTTTATTTTGGTAATTGTTCTTTCCCCTTACATTGTTGTAGTAATTCTGCATATATTTTTGTTTTTGTTTTTTCCAAGTTTACATACCTATATGAGTTTTCTAAATTCTTTGTCATTTCTTACAGCACAATAGAGCCTGATATCTTTATTTAGCTGTTCTCTAATAATGAATACTTTCTTTTACTATTTTTTTTTGCCATCACAAAAAATTACTGATCTGAATATTTTGAGGTATGTAGGTCTTTTCTTACTACTTCTGGCCTTCTCAGGGGTATATTCCAAGCAGTGGCATACCTAGGTCAAAGTATATGAACACTTTAATCATATCTTTAGCAAGACTCCAAATCCTTTCCAGTGGTGGTTAGAGCAATTCACAGTTCTACAAACAGTGTATCCCTTCAAAGTAGTGTTTCCACCTTTTGTCATCTGTGTCAATTTGCTGAGGTCAGGCCTCAGTTATTTTGGCTTACGTTTTTTTTTTTTTTATCATTAGTGATTTGGGGGAAGTGTTTCACGTAACTATTAGTAGTTTGCAATCCTGAGAATTTTCTATTTACAGATTTTAAGCACTGGGAAACAGCCCTAAAACTTTTATATTTATGTTAGTTTCCTATACATATTGGGTATTAAACCTTTTATCAGCGAGGCAATGAAAAATTCTACACATCCCTCTATCCCAATCAATCACTTTTTAATTTATTTTGGGGCATTTTTTCTATGCAAAAACTTTTAAATTTCCTAAAATATATTTTAATACTTGACTTCAATACAAATTAGATCAGAATATACAGTCTGTGTAAGAGGTAACAATTTTAAAGAGCTTAAGGGAGTGATTCTCAAGATAACTTAAAAAGAAAGATATGAAACCACTAGGGAAAAAAACATCCAATTCATATTGCTTTTTTTTAAAAAAAAAAAAGTCAATCAGGAATGTCAATAAATTACAGATTCCTATGCTTTTTCCTTTATATGAAATAAATCTTCATGATAATGATGGAGATAATAATAACTAACATTTATATTGTATTTAACATGGACCAGGTACTGTGCTAAGCACTTTATAGACAATATCTCATTTTATCTTCACAACAGCCTCAGAAGATAGATATTATTATTATTATCATTTTATAGATGAGAAAATTTGAGGCAGACAGTGGTTAAGGGACTGCCCCAGGACATCCGTATCTCAGGCTCAGGATCTGAGAACACAGGTCTTCTGCACTCCAGGTACAATTCTCTATCCATTACTCTATCTAGCTACCAATCATTCACAAGAATAACTGACATATAGAAGGCAACTCTGATAAAAATATGACAAGGGAATAGGAAGGGTATGCAAATGAAATTGTATAGTAGATTATATCTTTACACAAAAATATAAAAATTGGATTATGCTTATTTTTTTATTGGCTACAAAACAAATATTTAATTTGGCAGAGCAAAATACAGCCTTAAAGATTTTCTGTTCAAGGTGTCTCGCAAGTTTAAGTCAAGATCATAAAGGATTACTTGACAGATAAAACAAGAGAACTTTGTCCTTTGATTCCCTGGATACTCAGCAAAGAATAATAAAAAAGTCATAAAATCAGGAAAATATATGCTTCCTAAAGGCAAATGACACTTTTATAAATATCTTACAGTGAATTCAAAAGGAAAAGTATTCCTCAAATGGTAAGATCCTCTGACTGTTTCTGTCTGCAAATGATACTGCTTCTTACATCAAACCCTGGAATACTATAGTGTCTAAGAATACAAGAACTATAATCAAGAGTCTATTCTAATTATTTATATAGGAAAAACCAATTGGATAAAAACTGCCTATGTCATAATACAATATGCAGTTATTAACACATTATAAAGTGCTTTAAGGTATACAAAGCTAACCCTGTAAAGCAAAGCAAGGAAAAAAAGGCTCAGAAGCGACCTGTCCATGGAAACATAACTAGTTTATGAATAGGAAGTAAACTCCAAGTCAAAATTTGGCTGAAAGTCTAGCTAATTATTGTGCTATGCTGTTTCTTGATAAAATTGGTTCATCAATACATATATTTTGGAGAGATGCTATAGACAAATGGTGAACTTGGCTTATAACTGAATAGGAAAAAGAGTAGGCTGAATTGCATCTGGGAAATTACACAGTGATTTCAATGGCTCCATCTTCTCAGTGAAATAAAAAGTCATCTTTAAATACCAGTGTTCTTTTAATAATTCCATATGGTTATGGATGATGGAATTTTACAATCTCTAAAGAATCCTAAGTCCCATACTCAAAGGGCAATAAAGAGAAATATGGTGGGCATAAATAGGCCAGAGCATATCACTAAAAACTATTAGCAAAAATTAGTATAAGATTTATCATCCAGAAGAGTCCTGGCAAGTCTCAACCTCCTTGAGCCCCAATTTCTTTATTTGTAAAGTGGGTTTAATAGGATTATTGTGAGTGTAAAATAAGATATTAATATAGTTCTTTGCAAATCTTAAATATGCTACATAAATGCTTAGTTGCTATAAAAATTATTGTTATTATTTCAGTCAAGGGATGATTAGGACATGGCTTAGAATAGTGACATGAATGAAGAGAAAGAGAGGGATGTTATAGAGATATATTTCACAAGTTTTGAAAATTTAATGAATGCAGGTGAAGGAAAAAAACAAGTATAGCATTAAGACGATAAATAATGACTAGAAAACTGGTGGTGTCTTCAACAGCAACAAATAAATTTGGAAGAGGGACAAGTTGAGAGGAAAAGAAGATGATGTCTATTTTGGATATGTTGAGTTTATAGAACTAATGGGGCATCCAGTACAGATATCCACTAGTAAGCAGGCAAAGCAGTGATAGAGGGTGTGAGTGTGCATATGTGTATAGCTATATAAATATATATGACAGATTTAGGGATCATCTGCATAGAGATGATAATCCATGGGAGCTGACGATATCAGAGAGAAGGTATCAAGAGCAAAGAGAAGAGGACCCCCCCCCCAAAGAAAAAAAACAATGGAGAACACCTATAGTTAGGGAACAAGAAATGGATAATGATCCAACAAAAGAGAGTAGAAATAACCAAAAGGCTGGGGAAAAACCCCAACAACTCCAAGACAATATCATAAAAGTCAAGGGAGGAAAAAATATGCAGGAGGAAGTAGTAGCCAATGATGTAAAAAACTAAAGAGAGATAAAGAAAGGCCAAAAGATTTACTAATTTAGAAATCAGTGGTAACCTTAGAAAGAAGTTTCAATATCAGAAATCAGATGGCCAAGTATTGCTAAATTAGAAAGATGTAAAGAAAAGGAGATGATGAATAATAATGATAATAGCATCTAGCATTTATATAATATTTTAAGTTTTGCTAATGGTTTCATAAATATTACCCTATTTGTTCCTCACAACATACCCGTGAATTAGATACTATTTCCATTCCCATTTTATAGATGAGGAACTTGAAACTTTGAGCGGTCAAGTGACTTATTAAATTCACAGAGGTAGCAAGTCTTTGAGGCAGAATTGGATTGGGTCTTACTGATTCCAAACCCAGCACTTTAACCACTATACCATCTAGCAGCCTCCTAGAAGAAGCAATTTATAAAATGTAGAGCTTTTCCCAGGACACTGGCAGTGAAAAATGAGATGTAACATCAATAGCTTAACAGGGCATAAGGGTCATATGAAATTTTCTCTTTCATAACAATGTTATCAATTACCTATTGCTTTTGTAGTATCTTCCAATACCTCCCCCTAGCTAGCCTGGAAGTCTGCCTTAAAACAAACAAAAAAGGCAACAACAACAAAACAGCTGAACAAAACCAATCAATATGTGGACTATGTTTGGCAGCATACTTTAGAACTCCATACACAGTCTACTTTGCTAATGATAAGATATAGTACATTTTCTCATCTTTTCTCCATGGCCAAATTTGTTCTTTTAACAATTACCCAGTGTTATTTCAATTGATACCATTACATTGTTCTTTTAATTTATGTTGCTGTTGTAGTTACTGTATATATCATATTTTCCTGGTTCTGTTTATTTTACATCAGTTTATAAGTACTCCCACATTCTCTGAATTTCTCATATCCATGGTTTCTCATGACACAATAATATTGTTACATTCACATTATTCTCATTCAAGTGAAATTATTTTTCAGTAGGGGTCATGACATGGGACTCCTGAGTGTGTTTCTAGGAAGCAGGGAAGGAATCAGTGAATATGAAAGAGAGATGAGAAAAATGAGAGGCTGTTTGAATGAGCCAATTCCTGGAAAAGATGGAAGGGATTGGGTGAAAGACAGAAGTAGAAAGACTAGTCTTGGCAACAAGAACTACTTTTTCATCAGAGACTTTAGCAGCATGTAGAGGAATCAAGTAAGAAAGTAAATTAGGGAACAGGAGAGAAAAACAAACTCATAAGAGATAACCCATATTTTCTCAGCAAATTAGGAATCAAGGTTCTCTCCAAAGAAGGAGGAGTTAGTATGAGAGTTTTGAAGAGAAGGATTGGAACAGCTGCTGTGTGGGATGGGATAAAACCAATTAGGAGAGAATAAAAGGCCTGCCATGCAACAGAAAGGGGCAGTTTGAATTAGATAACCTAATTTTTTAATATGAAATTAAATCTATAAGTTAATTTTGGTGGAATTGTCATTTTAATTATATTGAGACAACCTAGGCATGAGCACTGACTATTAAAGTTATTTTTAAAATTTAGATAGCATTTTGTAACCCAATATATATACATATTAAGTGAGCTTAAGTAAAGTCTCAAATATATTATGCATTTTGTAGTTATTTTGAATGATACTTCCACTTCTATTTTTGGTTCCTGGACTCATTATTATGCAAAAATGCTGTTGTTTCTGTGGGTTTACTTCATAGACTGAACTTTAGCTGAAACTATTATGCCAATCAGTTTCCCGATTCCCTAGGATTTACTAAGTAGATTATTATGTCATCAGGTAAGAGAGAAAGTTTTGTCTCAGCTTTTATCTATTTGTATGCCTATAATTTCCTTCTTCTGTCATTGTTATTGCAGGCCCAGTTGTGTGATTTCCTTCAAGGGTATTCAGCAGCACTTGAATAGAAGTAGGAAAAGTAGATGGTAGAAGTGATCCAGGCTTGGAGTTTGGCAAGGCATGGGTAGTGAAAAGACATGACAACAAAGCTTTCAGAGGGCAGAAAAGAATTTATAGTTTAACTGTTAACTATGTCCTACAGTTGTAAGAAAAAGGGAGATTAAAGGCAATGGAATAACTAGATGATGAGATAAGGACACAAAACAGGCATAAAAGTAAGGCAAAGGGAGATAAAAGAATAGAAATATCTACACTTTTAAAAGTCTAATGAATTAAAATTGACCTATTCCTTACTCAAAAACTAAAAAAAAATAAAAGAATTAAAAATACCACATAGAAAAATCCTGTCACAATGATGACATAGAGTTAAGCTCTGTGTTTTCGAACCCTCTTTGTTTTGTTACATAGTGTCTAGATGAGGTATGCTGTTAATATGTAGGTATGCTTCATCTGAGAACAACCCAGCCAGAATGTCTATTATAGAATCACAGAACTGGCACAGGTAGTATCCTTCAGTCCCTAGCATCCTGCTGTACTACTCCCACAGTTACTCCCAATTCTCAAAAATTTTTGAGGTCCAACTTTTAAGATTCCATGATAGTGTTTCCCTAACTACTTAGGACGAAAAAAACAGCCCGTTCTCTAAAGCAGGTGTTCTTAACCTTCTGTGTGTCAGGAACTCTTCTGGCAGCTGATGAAGCCTATGAATCTCTTCTCAGAATAAGGTTTTTAAATACATGAAATAAAGGTTCACAAAGCATTTTACATCTGTTATCCTCAAAACAACCCAGTGATGCAGGTGCTTCTCTTAACTCCCATTTAAAGAAGAGGGATGTGAGACAGAGAGGTTAAAATGATTTGCCCAGGTTCACCCAACTAGTATATGTTTGAAGCAGAATTTGAACTCAGATCCTGACTCCAGATGCAATACTCTATCCACTGTACCTAGGTGCCTCAAAAAACTATAGTTTACATAATTCTTTTACATTTTAAGTATATTATCTCATTTGGTCACATAGTAATTGTCTGAGGCAGGATATGAACTCCCTGTCTTTTTGACTCCAAGGCCATCAATTTATCAGTGACACTCAGATGATTAACAAAGGAAACCAACTGTATTAAAAACACAATTATCAAAATATTTTTAAAGTCTAAGGACCCCAAGTTAAGAATTTCTGCTTTTGAAGATTAAGGAGGAAAAAGAAAGAAGGAGGTTTTGAGTTTAAATAATCCACAAATTAAAACATTAGCAAAAAAAGCTTAAGATTACATAAGCAAACAAAAGTATCAAATATATCAGTAAGAACCTATTTAATATTTTAATTGCAAAGTGAATGGCAGGGTAGAGTAATGGAGAGAAGGATGGGCAGCCTTGGGATGGGAGAAAGAGGATATCGATTTGAGCCCCAGATTCTGACCTTCTCTTACTAGCTGTATGACTTGGGGCAAGTCAATTACACACCCATTTAGCCATCCATCCCCTTTCACCTTTCCTGCTTCTCTCCCTCTGAGACTGAAGTGGAAGATATACTAGAAGATGCTTTTACATTCACGGCTGCCCTGAATCTCAAGGAAACTGCAGGTATGCCTCCTCTCATAATTATAACTAAAAATATACAGATCACAGAATGACAGGGCAAAACTAAAAGGGCCTTCAGAAGCCATCTATTCTAATCTCTCATTTTACAGAGGAGAAAACTGAGGTCTAAAAAGGTTAATGATTTGCCCTAAGTCAAAGAGATAGCAAACATCATCTCAAATTCCCCTAGTCAGATGCACTGATTTTTCCATGGTATCAGTCTCAATTTCATTGTAATTTGAAAACCACTCAGAGTTTAATTAAACAAATATTGTATATAGATGGAAGTTTTCAAGCTTTGCCAGAATGTGATTATTTCAGAGATAGGTGTGCTATTTTATTTGGGGAGTACTTTAGCTGAACAGTTTACATCATCCTACTCCTCTTTTCCTAGAACTCCAGATCCTGTTTTACTAGCTAATCATCTAGGATTCTCTAATGAGTTAGTAAGTTTGCTAAGGGTAGAGAAAAAGTTAAATGTAAAAAAAAAAAAAAAAAAAAAAAAAAAAGAAGCTGCTTTAGATAAATAAAGAGCCCCTGTTTCAAGGGATATTGAAAGTCTTTTATATTTGGAACTAACATTAAGATAAGAGGGTGCAGAAATCTTTGCTTGGGTATCCAAGCAAATCTAACCTACAACACATTTTGACATAAGCATCAATGCTTTAAATCGACCCTCATCAGTTCCTACATGGACTAATACATGACACTTTTCTAATTGGACTTTCCAGTTTCCAGTCTCTCCATCCTCAAATTCATCCTCCACAAAATGCCAAAATAATCTTTCTAAAACACAAGTCTGACCAAAAGTCTCTCCTCAGCTCAAAAATCTTCAGAGGCTTCCTACTGTTTCCAGGATAAAACACAAATTCCTCAGGTTGGCATTTAAAATCCTTCAGTGTAAACTCAAGTCTACCTTTTCAGGCTTAAGGAATTCTCCCTCATACATGCTACTTTCTAGCCAAACTGTTCTATTTGCTACCGTTTCCTGAACTTGACACACTTTGTGTACAGATCTCCCTATCTTTGTTAGGCAGTCCCTTATGTAGAGAATACATTTTCTCTTTACCTCCACCTCTTAGCAAAGTGGCTCCCAAAGTAGGGGCCACAACTTTACCTCGAAAGGGTGAGGAAATGGGTGGCATCCTGATTTTACCATGGTGACCAAATGTGGGGCTTGTTTCCCATATAACTAAATCTACCCTCTACTATCCCCTAACAATTCCTGTTCCCCTCTTCTGAGCCAGGCATAGTCCCTTCAGGACAGTTTTAGTTTAACTACTACCCAAATAACCAATAATACATTATCTCGGACATAGTAGGAGCTTAATAAATGCTTGTTGGATTGGACACAGATGTTTGTGACACATTAAGGAGACCACTTCAATTCTTGAATGAACCAGGAAATACTGTTATAAACTATTAAGCTTTTATTTTTGTAGTTATATTCTGAAGCTCATGACTTAACATGATATGTCCATATCTGTATAATAAGCCATGCCACAAAAGTACTGTACTATCTTGTACCACTTAAGGTACTAATATGCCATTATGAGATTTTGGTTCTATTAATGATTTACCAGATTATTGGTCTTATGAGAGAAAGCAGATTAGGAAAAAAAGTCCCTAAAAAAGTTAGAAGTGGATATCTGTTTATGTATTAGGCAAAAGAAGTAGAAAATAATAAAATCCAACAGTTAAAAGGCAAATAATCAAGGGAAGGAAAAGTGAAAACAATGTTTAAAAGAGAAAGCCCAGACATAAGTTAAAAAAAAAAAAAGACACTACCAATTTTTTCTTGTTGTTGCATGAATTCTTTTTTTTTTTTTTAGCTAAGGCAATTGGGGTTAAGTGACTTGCCTAGCATCACACAGCTAGGAAGTGTCTGAGGTCAAATTTGAACTCAGGTCCTCCTGACTTCAGGGCTGGTACTCTATCCACTGAACCAACTAGCTATCCTGAATTCTTTACTATTGCACTCAGGTACATAGCCCAAACTATTTGTCTTCAAGTAAAGAGGCAGAACTAATATGCTGCTAACAAATTTACTAGTAAAGCACTTTAAATTGCAAAATTTTAAATCAAAAAGACCTAAGAGTTCTTATTCCAGAATAAACTGAGTTTCGTCTAAAACTTAAGCACAAATTCTCTGACACCTAGAAATGAAATATGAACTGAACTTTTACATTTCTGCCTCAAAAAGTCCAGTATCTGCCAAAGTGACATTTCATGTTTGGGACAGAGATGGATTAAGATGAAAAGCGACTTAATAAGGAAACCATCACTTTATAATGAAAATAATTTTGAAAAACCAATCTAATATTATAAATTTCAATTCCAAAGCTCCAGTTACTGATACTGCTACAGTACCAAAACATCCTCCCCTTTTTCCCCCCTCCTCGCCCAGAAAGCAAATTATAGGCAACTGAGTTTTCTCTCTTTCAAATAATAGACCATACATTGTTATTGTGACTAGTTAGTCTGGAATCCAAGGCTGGACAACGTCAGTAAATGGAATAATCTCTCAGTTAACCATATTTCCTAACTTTTTCACAATTTCAGAATTTGTTGGAACACTAGAGGGGAGAAAGCTGGTCTCTGTCTCTCCTCACTTCCTTTCTCTTTTTTCCTTTTCCCAAAAGCCAAACTATTTGTGTATTAACAACTCTTACTACCTTATAGAAAACACATAGATTACATATCTATGCTTTTTCTTCTTCTCATTATTTACAATCTTTTCCACTCAGTCAAGATGTATTCAAGAAATTTAAGATGTTAATAAGATCTCAGCGAAATAATGGGGTATACTAAAAAGAACAATGTCTTTTGAATATTAAGACTTGGATATGAATTCAAGTTATTCTTTTAACTACTTTTTGTGTGATCAGGGGCAAGTCATTCTCTCTAAATTCTGATTTCCTCATTTATAAAATAAGGGGGGAAGAGGACTTTTCAGTTTTAAATCTATCAATTATATATATATGTATATATATAATTTTGATATATAGTATTTGATATATAGTATATCCAACCCGTAGAAAGTGAATGTAACAGTGAGGGATTAAAGTGACTTGCCCCAGGTCACAAAGCCAAGGTATGTCAAAGGAGGAATTTGAACCCAGATCTTTTGAGCACAAGGTCTGTTGGATTCTCTAACTATTCATCTGATTTATCTCATTTTACAAACAAGGAAACTGAGATTTGGAGAGATTATATAACCAGTACACAATAACTATGCTAAGTAACTGGATCAGACTAATCTAAGTCTTGACTAGAGATTGGTGCTTTACTTCTATTACACCAAGTTGTTTTGCCATTAATGAGAAAGTACTTTTTACTGTTTTTTTTAAGTTTTGTTATCTTTTGTTTTTATATAATCTACTTTTCCCATTGTAGTCTTTCTCTCCAATCATCCCTTGTAAATATTTTTAAAAGAAAAAAATGTTCAGCAAAACTAACCAACACATGAAAAATAATATCAATCAATCAATAACCATTTAGTAAGTGCCTTCTCTGTGCTAGGCACGGTGGTAAACACTGTTCCTTTTACTCTTCTTAATGACGATTTCAGGGGGGCTTTGCCATGGCTTCCAACCTACCTACTCAGTTTCTGTCAACATGTATGGACATCTCCCAGGGGAATTAAGCCTTCCTTATTGAAAGCAAGAAAGAAACAGGAAAGAGAAAAAAACTCTCTTACTCAAACTTTTCAATTTGCCTTTTTTCAAAAGACAATGGAACTGAATCGATTTTGATAATATTTGGGCTAAAAAGGAAAGAACAAGTAAGATTTTCATAGAATCCTAGACTTGGAAGGAACAGTAAAAGCTCCTGGTTTAACTTCTTTGCTCTAAGCAGAATTTCCCCTTATTATATCTGCCAGCCTGGCAGTCTTTGGTGTAAAATCTTGGAGCTGATAACATTCTTCCCCCCCCCCCCCAGGATATTTTATGATCCTTGTAACAGAAAAACAAAGTACCTCAACAGGCGGGTGGTGTCATGGAAAGAGAACTGGACTGGAGTCAGAGTATCTGGGCTGTATCCCAGACCTACATCTATGACCAGTTACTCACCTTTTCAGGGTCTCAGTTTAACCACCTGAAAATGGATGGGGGGGGGGGGAAGAGGCGGTTGAACTAGATGGTCCATCCTGTGATCCATGCCTGTCTAAAGGCAGGGCTGGGAATTATTTTTATTTAGGTGAACTGTACCTTTGTGTGTCTATCAGGAGTATTATAATTTCATGAAGAGAGGGCCGAGAATTTGGAGACAAAGTTAACAACTTAATACAGAGGAGAGAACCAGCTGATGTGTTTATTTTTAACTGTGGGATGGAGAAGGAGAAAAAAATTCAAGAAAGGAGGTCCTAGGAACGGACATGGGAAGGGAGGCAGGGCTGGAACCCGGACATGACTGAAAGGGGGCCCCTTCAGGTATGCTAAGGGGAAGGGCCGGGGACATACCCCGATAGTCCCAGTTACAGACAAAGAGACGGGGAGTTTGGGAGCCCAGAGAAGGAGCATCCCAGAGCGTCTGGGGTGGGGGTGGGGGGTTCGACGCCGAGAGGTTTCGGTTCCCCCCCGGGATCCGTGGGCTGACGCCCTAGCCAGAGAAGAAGGGGTCCCCGAGGAACGTTAGCAAGGGTCGTCAGAGAGGGAACGGGGGTGGGGAGATGTTTTTAGGTGGGACAGTCCCTCGACGAGTAGTACCGAGGAAGCAGTCTCAGAGGGTGTGGACCTCGGGGCCGAGGACCGCGAGCGATGCCTGAAGCGGCCCCCGGCGCACTTCCCGTGCCAGTCCCAAAACCTACTCACCCAGTGGCCTCAGTCAGCCAGTGAGTCTACCGCCGCCACCGTCCTCCAGCTGCTACTACCGGCCCGCACAGCCGCACTAAGCGCCAGGCGGCCCCACGTGACAGGCCGGCCACTCGATCAGCTCCACCCCCACCCCCACCCTCACTCTTTCCCACGTGACCTTCTGGAGCCTCCCCTTCACACCTCCGACCGTCCTCACCCCGCCTACGGTAGGTTTCGCTCCCTCCCCCATGACAGGCAAAATGGCGGCGTCCGCGAGGAGTGTGTTAAGCTTCTCGGCCCGGAATACCAGCCGCATTTCTGGGCAGCACTTCGTCCTCATGGCCAAGTGCTTGTGTTCCGCAACTGCCACAGCTCGGCCTTTGAGTGCTCAGCAGCTAGCGGAGAAGCTGAGAGCCAAGAAGCAAGAACAGAAATCGAAGGAGAGGGAGGTGAGGGCGCTAAGACTACGACTCCCAGGAGGCAGTGCGCGCCCCTGACGGGGGCGGGACAGTAGTAGGGTACTGTGACCCCGGGGTCCGGGAAGTGGGCATTGTACAACAGTTACCGGCTTTCGGTGCTTTGGGCTTGGCTTCGTCTTGGCCTAAATCTAGTGCTGTGGTACCTGTAGAACCCTTCTCCGTTTCTTTTTATTTTACAAGGAATTTAATTATCTTCTCGGGAATACTGTCGGGGGTTGTGAAGATCACCAGTCTTGAATAATGGAGGGCCTGGGTTCAAGGCCTTATTTGTTTTCTCACGCGTGACCGCGGGCTGGTCGGATCACTTCTCGATACTTTAAGCAACTCTTAAGTTGGAGTTAAATGAAGTTAAATTAGTTAATTTCTAGTTAATTTCTAGTTCTAATTTCTTAGTTAAATCTACCCCCAGAACACAATTTCAAAAAACAAAATTTTAAAGTGAAAAATGTTATTTAAAAGGAAAATGAAAAATGAAATAGTAATATTCAAAGTATATTTTAATTTCAAAAATATATTATTAACATTTGGACCAAAAGGAGGAAATATATTTATGTATTTTGTTTCACCCAACAGATAATTTCCAACAAACACCCAAACAAACCCCTCTGTAAAACTTATCCAGGAAAACATTTTGATCACCCTTTGTTAACAAAGGGCTTGTGTATTTTTTGGACTTTGAAATATAGTACTAACTCTGACCCATATTTTGTTATAACGATTTTATTTACCTCGATTTGGTCAGTTGCATTAGCTGTTGTTGCTGTGGGTCCTGTCACGTATAGTATGTAGTCTTGCCATGTTTCTGACTTTTTCATTCCTTATGGGATAGCAGTATTCCGTTACATTTGAATTGGCTTCAGAATTACATTGATATACCCGACTTTGCTCACCCATTCCCGGATTGTTGGACACAATTTTTGTTTCCAGCTTTTTTTTTTTAATTACTCACTGCTATTAATGAATATTTTCAACATATGGCTCTTTTCTTACTGGTACCTTTTGGGGTTATATTACCAGCAGTGGCATTTGTGTATTAAAGTATGCACAATTTAGTCATTTTCTTGTTTTTCCAAAATTGTTGAAGTAATTCAAGCTCTACCAGCAATAAGAAGCCTCTTTTCCATCAAGGAGTTTTCATTCAATCAATAGACATTTATTTAATTGCCTACTGTGTGATAATTATAATGCTGAAGACTGGAGATACAAGAAGAGCAAAAGATAGTTCCTATCCTCAAAGATGTCTTTGTAGCCCCAGGTCTTAGTATATGCTTTGTATATATTAAGTGTTTAATATGCTTTTTCATTTATATATTCATTCTTTTGAGAATTTTTCTATCTCATTGGTCTCTACTGATGTTAAGTCATAGATTACGCAGTTATTCTCATGATTGTCTTCTTGCAGATACTTATGTGTACTGCAGTACAAGGTGACCAAATGCCTCATGAAATGTTTCTTGTTACCCTGAGGTTTGTGATAAAACACCATGGCTCACTCCTTTATTTGCTTCTTCAAGAAAACCCTATGAGCTAGGATAGGATCACAGGACAAACTAGGCAATAACCATGGCAATTTAGTGTTTGATAAACCCAAAGACTCCAGCTTTTGGGATAAGTACTCACCATTTGAAAAAAGTGCTGGGAAAATTGGAAACTAGTGTGGAAGAAATTAGGGCTTGACCCACACCTAATACCACATACCAAGATAAGATCTAAATGGGTTCATGATTTGAATATAAAGAGTAATGTTATAAGCAAATTAGAGGAACATAGGATAGTTTACCTCTCAAACCTGTGGAGAAGGAAGGAATTTGTGTCCAAAGAAGAACTGGAACTCTTAACTGAACACCAGATAATTTTAATTATATTAAGTTAAAAAGTTTTTGTACAAACAAAACTAGACAAGATTAGGAGGGAAGCAATAAATTGGGAAATCTTTACATTTAAGGATTCTGATAAAGGCCTCATTTCTAAAATATATAGGCAATTGTCTCATATTTATAAAAATTCAAGCCATTCTCCAATTGATGGTCAAAAGATGAACAGACAATTTTCAGATGATGAAATTAAAACTATTTCTAATCATATGAAAAGGTGCTCCAAATCTCTATTGATCAGAAAAATGCAGATTAAGACAACTCTGAGGTACCACGACACAACTCTCAGATTGGCTAAAATGACAGGAAATGATAATGATGAATGTTGGCAGGGATGTGGGAAAACTGGGATATTGATACATTGTTGGTGGAACTGTGAATGGATCCAACCATTCTGGAGAGCAGTTTGGAACTATGCTCAAAAAGTTATCAAACTGTGCATACCCTTTGACCCAGCAGTGTTTCTACTGGGCCTATATCCCAAAGAGATTTTAAAGGAGGGAAAGGGACCCACATGTGCAAGAATGTTTGTGGCAGCCCTTTTTGTAGTGGCTAGAAACTGGAAACTGAATGGATGCCCATCAATTGGAGAATGGCTGAACAAATTATGATATATGAATGTTATGGAATATTATTGTTCTGTAAGAAATGACCAGCAGGATTATTTCAGAGAGGCCTGGAGAGAGTTACATGAACTGATGCTGAGTGAAATGAGCAGAACCAGAAGATCATTATATACAGCAACAACAATGATGATGATCAATTCTGATGGACATGGCTCTCTTCAACAATGAAATGTTTCAAACCAGTTCTAATTGTTCGGTGAAGAAAGCCATATGCACCCAGAGAGAGGGATATGAAATGTGGACCACAACATAACATTTTCATGCTCTCTGTTCATGTTTGCTTACATTGTGTTTCCTTTCTCTGATTTTTTTTTCTTGTAGATATGATTTTTCTTGCACAACAATGATAAGGGTGGAAATATGTACACATATATTTGATTTGTCAAGTATTTTAACATAATTAACATGTAGTGGATTTCCTGCCATCTAGGGGAGGGGTGGGGACTAGGGGGGAAAATTTGTAACAGAAAGCTTTGTAAGGGTCAATGTTGAAGAATTACCCATACATATGTTTTGCAAATAAAAAGCTTTAATTAAAAAAAAGAAAAGAAAAGAAAACCCTATGAGGTAATCTTTAACTTAGAAGATGCAACTTCCTTCTGTCATCTGGTTTCACTTACGGTGAAAATGTCAAGATTTAGAGAATTTAGTTCCTCCAGTAGTATGTTTCCTTGTCTATCATTAATTACAGATTAATTAAATACAGAAAATAATTTTAGAGTAGCAACTTAGAGATGCTTAAGAAACTCTGAAACTTGCATATAGAATAGATTTTGTTACTATTATTTGTTAGTATCTTTCTCTATTTAGTTGTATTTTTTTGTATTTGTCCCTTCTCATGGTGCAATTATATTCATTTATTTTTATTTATATAATATCTAAACATTTAATATGTTTAGCCATTTTCCAATTATTGGATATATATATCCCATTATCAGTTGTTCTCAAAGTCATGGTGTAGACTGTTAAGTTCATTATGATTGATACTTTTTTCCTCTCACAGGTGCCTAAAAACCCTATTCAGAGGAGAGTACAGGAGTTGAAACGGTACACTCAGCAGCTACAGAATGTCCATCCCAATGTGTTATCTAAGGCACTGAAGAGAGGGATCCTACATCAAGACAAGAACATTGTTGTCATTAACAAGCCATATGGCCTCCCTGTGCATGGTAAGGATCAGAAAAGGAAAAGATGAACTGAATTGAATTGTTGATGTACCAGCTACATACAAGGCTCTGTGCTAGATATTGAGAGTACAAAAATAGAAAAATGACATAAGAAGATTATATTCTGCTGGGCTAGGGAATACTATACATAACATGTTTTTTTTTGACAAAATTTGAGTGAAAGAACATTGACACTTTCAGATAGCAGGAATAGAGAATGCATTATGGAGAAGATGCCTATAATTTTTATAGGTGGAAAGGAATTTAGAAACAATTAAAAAGGATAAGGCCTAAGTGGCAGAATAGAGGGAATATTCAGTTTACCTTTTCCAACATTCCCATTGAAACAACTTTAAAGTAATGCCTCAAGTTGAATTCTGGAGTGGCTGAGCCAATGAAAGTAAAATATTTTTCCAACTCAGAACAACTTATGAGATCAGAAAGAGACAACTTTCTGTGACCCCCAAATAAGCTGTGACATGGGGATGAAGCTGGCCTGAAGAAGATGTGGATGAAATGCTAGTGATGGAACTAGTGGTAGTGATAGAACTTAAAGAGTTCTCAAATCAGAGATAATCAGGGTAGTTGGCAACTGGTCAATAAGAGATTACAGGAAACCCTGTGCTAACATTAGACACAGGATCAGATACTATTTGGTCTGTACCTGCTTCTAGTCATAGTTCAGAGGTGGAGAAGAATACTTTCAGTCAAGAGGAAGGAGGAACCTTGAGGGAAGGTGTCAGTTTTGGTCAGAATGGATCAAAGACTAACACACAGAATCACTTCTGGTCCCAAGGAATCAGGGTTTCTGAGGAGCAATATTGATTGCAATCTCAAGGGATCAAGGGTCCTTCCTGGGTAAGGAACAGGAGAACAGTGATCACACTTTTCCCCAGATGACACTACTTTGGATGCACTAAAAACTTCCAAATCCCCAAAACTTGCTCTAAAAACAGCAAGTGTGGAAAAGCTTTAAACTTGAGATAGTGTCCCTTTCCTGATGAAGGAAGGTTCCCTAGCAGTACCAGATTTCCAACTTTATTACAAAGCAGTAATCATCAGAATAATCTGGTACTGGCTAAGAAGTAGAGTGGTGGGTCAGTGGAATAGATTAGATACACAAGGCACTGTGGTAAATTGCCATAGAGTAATTTAGTGCTTGATAAATTCAAAGACCCCAGCTTTTGGGATAAGAACTCACTTTTTGACAAAAATTGCTGGGAAATCTGGAAAGCAATTTGATAGAAATTAGAACAACATCACACATTATAACAAAATAAGGTCAAAATCGGTAATTAGCCCTTTCACATCAGAGGGGTTAAGGGCACAATGCCCCTGAGATCTGAGAGATCTGAAAAATCCATGTAAAATTGTTTGGCCCTTTTTTTTTTGTACCAGAAAGGTCTGAATTTTTCTTTTATATGGTGTTTACAATACCTTATTGTAAAATTTGGGATTTTTTCATAATCTTTTGTGTCATTTGTTGGCCTTTGCATCTGACTTAGACAAAAATCCCCCCCCAATTCTCATTTAATTTCTTTTGCTGACCCTCTATATATGTGATGTGGAAGGAATAATTGTACATGATTTAAACATAAAGGATAATATCATAAGCAAATTAGAAGAGCATGGAAAATTGTATCTGTCAGATCTTTGGAGAAGAGAATTGTTTAATGAACAAACAAGATAGAGAGGGTAATGGGAATTAAATGGATAATTTTGATTATGTAATTAAAAAGCTTTTGCATAAACAAAACTAATTCAGCCAAAATTTAAAGAAAAAGAGACAATTTTTTGCTGTTTCTCTTGTTTTTCAAATATATAGGGAAGTGAACCAAATTTATAAACGTAAGAACCATTTGATAGTTAATAAATAGTTTAAAAATATGAACAGGCAGTTTTCAGAAGTAGAAATCAAAGCAGTTAATAGTCACATGAAAAAATGCTCTGAATGACTGATTAGAGAAATGTACATTAAAATAACCTCACACCTATCAGATTGGCTATTTTGATTAAAAAAGGAAAAATAACAAATGCTGAAGAGAAGAGAAAATTAGGACACTGATCCAGTGTTGGTAGAATTGTAAACTAGTCCAACCATTTTGGAGAACAATTTGGAACTCTACCCAAATAGCTATAAAATTGTGCATACTCTCTGACCCAATAATACCACTACGAGGTCTGTATCCGAAAGAGATGAAAGAAAAGGGAAAAGAACCTATTTGTACAAAAATATTTAGAGCAGTGTTTTTATTATTGTTCTGGTAATAGTGGCAAAGAATTAGAAATTGAGGTGATACCCATCAGTTGGGACTAAATAGGTTGTAATATATGGTTATGATGGAACACTATTGTGCTATACGAAATAATAAGCAGGGAGCAGAATGAATTCAGAAAAATCTGGGAAGACTTATATGAACTGATACTGAGTAAAGTGAGCAGAACCAGGAGAACATTGTACATAGTAATGGCAATATTGTGTGGTGATCAGTTGTAAATGATTTAGCTATTCTCAGAAATACAATGATCCAAAACAATTCCAAATCTATTTACATTCTTTTATAGGCAGATACGATTCTTATACATAAAGAACTAAATACAAAAATACACAGAATAGTTTGGGAGGAAAGTCCCTAAGCAGTAGAGGGAATCCGAAAGGGCTTCTGGGGATATTCAGCTAAGCTGAGCTTTGAAGGAAACTAGAGGATATAAATGGTGGACGTAGGAGAATCTTCTAAGCACAGAGGATAAAAGCATAGGCACAAGACACAGAAGGCCCTTAGTGAAGAAGAGAAATTAGGCCAGTTTAATTGCAGTGTGAATGATTTCAGGGAAAGTAATGTGTAATAATCTTTGAAACGTAGGTTGGAGCCAAATACCAAAAGTTTTTGAAAGCCACTAGGAGTTTGTACCTGCTTCTAGTGACAGAGTGAGCTTTGGCTATGACAATTTGCAGCTCTGTGGAGACTAGAATGAAGAGACTTGAAGAAAAGAAACCCATTAGGAGCCTATTTGGTGGTCCAGGCAGAAGGGGGAGAGGACTAGAGCCAGAATGGTGGTATGTGAATGGAGAAAAGGGGTTGCATATAAGATGTGGAATTTTTGTAACTCAACTCCTTGAAAAGGCCATATGTAATAGGTGCCTCCCATTTCTCTTATTCTACTATCTCTTTACAGTTTAGCTTCTGACCTCATCATTCCATTGGTACAAGATTACTAACGATTTCCTAACAGGCCAGTCCAACGACCTTTTCTCTGTTCTCATGCTTTTTGACCTTTCTGTGGCCTTTTGACATGTGGATCATTCTCTTCTCCTTGAACTCTCTTCTTTCTAGATTTTTGAGACATGACTTTCTACTCATTCTCCTCCGTTTTAGAACTTGCCTTCTCATTCTCCTTTGCTGGATGTATATCCAGTTCACATGCTCTAACCATAAGTCATACAGAGCTCTGTCCTAGACCCTTATCCCTCTGCTCTACTTTATGTAGTGATCTCCTCAGCTTCTATGGATTTAATGACCATCTCTATACTAATGATTCTCAAATCTACCTATCCTGCTTTAAGCTTCTGCTGACCTTTAGAGGTCTTACATATCCAACTCCCTTTCAGACATCTTGAACTGGATGTCCAGTAGACATCTTAAATTCAACATGTCCATAATTGAACTCATTATCTCTCCTCTTAAATACTTTCCCCTTCCAAATTTCCTTATTAGTTGAGGGCAACACCATTCTACTCTCCCCAAGTTCAAAGCCTAGTTGTCATTCTCAGCTTCTTAGTATCTCTCACTCCTCTGCCTCCTCCCCAAATCCAATCTTAATTTCACCTTTGCAACATTTCTCAGATATAGCCTACTTCTCTCCTCTGACACTGCAGGGACCATGGTGCAGACGCTCATCACATCATGCCTGAACTAGTGCAGAATCCTCTCTGTGGATCTGCCTGCTTCAAGATGTCTTCGTTCAGATACGAAATCGATGTTCTAAACTACAGATTAACTGTGTCATTCCCCTACTCAATAAATTCTAGGGACTCCTTATCACCTCCAGGATCAAATACAAAGTCCTCTGACATTCAAAGCCCTTTACAACCTAATTCATCTCTATATTTTTATTTTTCTTATACCTTACTCTTCCATCCATTGACTCAGGCCTAACTTAAAGAAACAAGGTCCTCTCCCTCTCAGGTCCTGGCATTTTCTCTGGTTATCATCCATGTTGGTAAGATTCTCCCTTCTCATCTCTGCCTCCTGGCTTACTTCAAATTCCAACTTAAATCACATATTCTCTAGGAAAATGCCTTTTAATTCTAATGCCTTCCCTCCATTAATTATTTCCTATTTATCCTATGTGCAGCTTGTTTTTACATATTTGTTTGCTTCTAGTCTTCCCTATCACTTTGTCAATTCCTTGAGGGCAGGGGTTTTTGGCCTCTGAAGAGTGCTTAAAATGATGCTTAATACATAGTACTTGTTTACTGACTGATATATTGTAGAATTAGATTTGATAAGCTACAGTAACTGAATGGATACAAGGGAAAGGGAAGAACTAAAGATCATTTTGACGTTGCATGAATGGGTGTTTGGAAGGATGTTAGAACCTTAAAATTGAGAATTTAGGAAGAAAAGTAGGTTTGGAGAGAGAGTGGGGAACAAAAATCATTTCTGTTTAGGGCGTGTTAAATTTGAGGTGCCTGTGGTGCTTCCAGATGAGGTGCTTATATACTGGAAAAAGACTGAGGCTGATTATATAAATCTGGGAGTTATCTGCTTAGAGCTGATAGGCATGAGACCAAATTGAGTAATCAGTAGTGACAGTTGAGGTTATCTAGAACTTAAGGGGCTAAGTCTTGAGTAAGATTTTAAAAACTGGGAAGGAGTCCCATTGAAGTTTGGATGAGCTATGGCAATAGCATATATGAAAGCTTAAAGCTAGATAATAGTAGGCCAGCTTCGAACAGAGAGCAAAATGATTTTCCATTTTTCAAGCAGGATTTACAGATCTTCAGGTTTCTTGAACATAGACACCCTTTTTTTCCTCCTCTTTGCTCACTCAACCCCCCAATTAAAAACCCTGTAAAAGCCCATAGGGAGCTTTTTGTAGAATGAAGAGAACGCTACTTGTTCCTACTAGGGTTCCTTGACAACTATGGGTAACAGTCTTTTTTTCCTTCCAAGAAATGGTGTTATCTTCTAGCAGAATCCTTCTTTTTGGTTGTTCAGTCCTTTTTTTTCTGCCCTCTTCATAGGTGGCCCGGGGGTCAAAAGCTGTGTGACTGACATCCTGCCTATTTTGGCCAAGATGTTATATGGCAACAAAGCAGAGCCATTGCACCTCTGCCATCGCTTGGACAAGGAGACAACAGGGGTGATGGTATTGGCACGGGACAAGGAAGTGGCTCACCAAGTCCAAGAGTTGTTTAAAACCCGGCAGGTGACAAAGAAGTACTGGTAGGAGCAACATTAGGACAGTAAATTTAGATGGAGGATTTTACATCCATTTACTTAACAAATGTTTATTGAATATCTAATATGTGCAAGACATTTCAGGACAAAAAGATATATCATGTTCATCTCCCCTCAAGGAGCTTATATATGTCCACCACCGTCAATTCCCAATACTCTGCTTTCCTTTTCCCTGTTTTCCATAAGAACTCTTTCAATTCTGACAGCATATGACTTCTGACTTCCTTTTATAACTGTAATATAGCACTGCCTCTCTAGAAACAGGAGGGAGGTATATTCTTTTTCATCAGTCCTTTGGAGTTAAGATTGGCTTTTGCATTGTTCTGTCTTTTAATGTTTTTTTCTTTATGTTATTGTGATTATTATGCTTCATGATTATATACTTCATTATATATCACTTCATGCTTCAATATTATATAATTCACTTTATATCACTTCATACCAGTTTTCCCCTAATTCCCTGAATTCTTCATATTCAATTCAAATAAATTTTTATCCTGCATTAATATTCCATCACATTTATATATCACAGTTTGTTCATACATTCTCCAAGTAGTGGGCATCCAATTTTTCTTCTGTTTTTTGCTACCATCAAAAGTGCAACTCTGAATAGTTTGCTTTTGGTGAGGCAATTGGGATTAAGTGATTTATACAGGATCACACAGCTAGTAAATTTTAAATGTCTAAGGCCAGATTGGAATTCAGGTCCTCCTGAATCTAGGGCCAGTGCTTTCTCCACTGTGCCATCTAGCTGCCCCAGCGGTGAATAGTTTGAAGTGAATGAGTTGCTTCCTTTTACCAAACAGGCTTTTAGGAAGTTTGTCATGACTGTGTTTTGAACCAATCCATACAGATAAATAGAAGTTCCTACAGATTTGTAGTTTTAATGAGGTATGTTGGAAGTGCTGTGGCCTTTCCTAGGACTTAGTCCCTGCCCTTGACCTTTTTGTATGTGTGCCATGGACTCCTTTGGGAGTCTGCTGATGCCTATGCTATGACTTTGCAGAATCATCTTTTTAAGTAATTGAAAGAACTTCTAAAGAAATTAGTGAGAATGAAGATATTTTTGCCCATCCAAATTCACAGAACCCCCTGATAACTATCTGTGGACCTCCTCTTAAGAAATTCTGCCCTAGAGGAACTTTACCTTTGGAAAACAAAGATAAAAAAGATGGTGGTTCTTGTGTGCCTGCAGTCCATATTGAGCAATAGATTCCTTGGAATGGGACGGTGGGTTAAAAAACCACATGCTATTCTCTGAATTCTTTGTTCTGGAGAACACCTAGCTGATAGAATACTCTTTTTTTCTAGAAGGAAGCCTAAACTTACAAAGAAGGGCAAGCTGATGAGAGGGAAACCTTATTCTCCTATAGTTAGGGGGGGTACTAACTTTTTTAGTTTTTTTAATTTTTTAATTTTTTAATTTTATTTCTGGTAAGGAAGGTGTAACTAGTCCATCTTGCCTTTCTGTTGTCATCTTCCTCATTAAAAAAAAAAAAAAAAAAGAATTTTAAATATCCAGTTGTTATTGGCTTTGTTCTAGGTACCCTAAAGACAATACAGACATAGCAGGTAAACTTACAATCATGTTATACAACTATAGATACCTACACTGCAGGCTTCTAAGCTCTTCTACTTCCACTCTTCCCTCTTCTCCCCTCCCCCCCCAATCTCTGCTAGGGATGTGTAATACTTGTGTTCTGTCCTGTTCCCTCAGGGCCATCTGTCTGGGAGTCCCCATGCATTCAGCAGGGATGATAGATATCCCTCTTATTGAAAAGGAGGTGCAAGGCCAGCAGCAACACCATAAGGTAGGTGGGCCTTTTCTGTGCACAGTATTCTTTTCAGCTTATTTCTTTGAAGATAACTTTTGATGCCTCGAACTTCAGATGACATTGGCCCCCAGCTACCGCATGGAGAATGGGAAAACTGTGAAAATCCGTCCAAACCGGCATGCTCATGTTGCTGTGACTCAGTATCAGGTGCTAAGCAGCACTCTGTCCTGTGTCCTCTTAGAGCTACAGCCCATCACAGGTAAGGTTTTTTTTTTTTTTTTTTT